>JAKOGI010004287.1:0-29616 GCA_029747015.1 Carnegiea gigantea
TATATATATATATATATATATGTACACACACACACACATACGTACATGCATACATACATACATACATACATGCGTGCATACATATATATTCAATTCAGATGGGTGGCTCATATGACCATACTTGCCTAATTGCATTGGGGAAACTTCAACTTGTTATTCAAAATCTCTGTCAAATCTGCTGCTTGAGATCAAACTATATATTCTTTATATGGATCCATCTGACAAAGATGAACATACGAGTAGAATATGTGTGAGATAAGCAGACATTGGCAGTGCCATAAATCTCCAATGATATCATATTAATCTTCATTCCTCCCTAACCAATTTTCTCAGTATCTTAACTCCATGCTCTATATCCCATAAAGAAAATCTCAGCCTGACCCTGATACCAAATCTATAACGCCCCCAAATTATACATGTTTTACTGTTTATATTCTCCTTAATAAATCACTCAATTGTAATCTGATAAATCCAATGACAGGGGCATTACCGTCATCCCAAAGGATAAGGCTTGAAGTAAGCATCCTGGAATAACATAGTTAAGCATAGCCTCAACCATACACATTCATAGATGATCATCCATTCACAATCAAGTGTTAACCAATGTAAGGTTTATAAACCGCAGTAAGATAATTCACCATGTAATCCACATCCTCATACACCAAAGAATTCAAAATACAGCTTTAAAGTATGCATATACTGTATCACCGCTGATTCATACAGATTTCCTTGCTCAACTTATTCTCTTCCGCTGCTTTGCTAGCACGAGGGCAATTCTCTAAGCATTTGCCTAAAACAAAACATAAAAAAATTTTTGAACTGCGAGCCGAAACTCAGTACATATATTTTAGACTTGTTAAATGATCATTGAAACACTGATTGGGCCTACTTTGCAATTCATTTTAAGTTAAAACAGTGAATGAATGAATGTAAACTTGCATTACTAGTTATTATCTGATAGTGAACCCTTCGATACTGTTACGATCTATGGATAGGTGTACACCTGCCAAGCCGATTGGGGACCTGGCCTGAAGCCGCACGGATAATTAAAGGGCGAATGCCCTGTAGATGATGACTGACGGGGTCACTAATTAACTGATAAATCACTATGTAAACTGATTCATTGATGTAGTTTACTAAAACATGATAACGTTGATAAATACACTCTGATTTCTAAAGATACAGGCAATGGACATACCTGAAGTCTTTAAAATGCAATTTCACTTGGTAATACGTATGCACAATGGAAAATGATAGACTAGGCCCTGATTCTGCTAGAAAAATGTAATTATAGATAAATGTAGTTAGTAAACCATATTTACTGACATAATTTGTAACTTTAATGGAAATTGATTTATTTAAAAAGACTTCTACAATTCTAATAATGCAATATAAGACAAGTTAAACCAAAATGAACGGAATCAGTTAGGGTTATTAAACTTGAAATATAATAAATTGAAGCAAAATAGACCAAATGGAAATGATTGAGGTGATAATGAAAAGATTTTAATTGATGTAAATGAAATATGGACGTCTGATATTTCTGAAATGGATAAAGGAAAGTGTGATGTTTCTGAAATGGATAATAAAATGATTAATGCCTCTGAAATGGATAATAGAAGGCTCAATGCCATGAGGGCTATTGTGAGGTTCATAAAAGCTCAAATAACCTCAGCTGATCCAATAGACACTAATTTGAGTCATTACTGTGCCCACTTCTCAAATTTCATTTTCATGCTCACTTAACTCGGTTTTCAAACCCAAGTAAGGTTCTATACATAATCAAACGTGTTAAACTCACTACACTTTATAATTTCCTTGCAATATCCCTAATTATGTAGAAACTTTTGAAAATATTTCCAAATGTCACGATTTCTGTATTCACTTATGTTACCGTTTGATGTTCTGCATTAGAAAGTCCGTATCTTTCACTCCCGACCTCCAAATAAGATGTAAAACCCCAATATGAAAAGCTCATAATGTCCACTAAAACTTTCATTTGGGACACAAAGCATGATTCACATAGTAATGTTCCCAAAATTAGGGTAGAACATAGATGTGTACAATTTCAGTTCAATCTGCGCAATCGTAGCAAAACAATCATAACTTTCTCCACAGAACACGGATTAAAGGGATTCAAAATGCATGTGAAAGCTAGCTCAACCACAATTTTTCAATAAGCCAATCAATACGAGTTTGTTCGTGAAGTCCACTATTCAAAACTGCTCCCAGTTTCGATGTATTCTGCGTAGTCTTCAGTAAAGTGGCCATAACTTTATCTACACAACTCAAAATTGAGTAATTCCAAAGCCTATTGAAAGTTAACGCATTGAGATATAAACTCACAAAAATCATAATTTTCCCATGTCTCACTAAATACCAGTTTATTCATAAACGCATCCTTGTTTTAGGGTCTGTTTACAGCATAACAGCCCATATTGCAATCTTTTCTCGACATAAACCCCCACTAAAATCACTCTTTAGCTCATCCAAATCCACACCAACATTACCATAATCATTTTTGATGATAAAGATTACCAAATAAAGTACAAAATGATCCAAATCCATCACTTCAAACTTAAACTATAGCATGATCATGAACAATCTCAACTCTCACATGCTTTTATGCTTAATCAACACTTAAACACTTCAAAGATAGCTCTTATTCTTTTCAAAATGGCATGATCAACAATGAAAAGCAACAAAAACAAGATTAAGAATCAAAAATTAGCATGATAGGGATTGGAGTTTACTCACTTGATGCTTGAAAAAGGAGGTGTGAATGATGTTTGATGCTTGAGCGGGTGCGGGGGTTGGCAGGTGACTGATCTGGTGGTGGGCTGGTGGCTATCCTGGTGGCTGACTGGCGGCAGTTGCTGGTGGAAGCAGCCATTAATAGTAGCTAGAAGTGGCCAGGTATGGCCATGGGGGTAGGGAAAAGAAAGGGAGAAGTAAAAGAAGAGAAATGAGACTTAGCCTTTGCTTGATCTTTGTGATGTTATTTTTACTTGGTTGAAAACCCTTGAAGAATACTTGGCTGAGATTTATAAGCACCCAAAAATATATTTTTGCTAACTAACATTAGGGGTAATGATGGTAATTAGCAAAACAAAAAGATTAGGAACTTGTTGGGCCGAAATCTGCCTTAAATGAGCTCGGGTTCGGAAAAAAAAAATCAAATTTGGTGCGATTAATTT
The DNA here is from genome assembly GCA_029747015.1 of Carnegiea gigantea. Lineage (NCBI taxonomy): Eukaryota > Viridiplantae > Streptophyta > Magnoliopsida > Caryophyllales > Cactaceae > Carnegiea > Carnegiea gigantea. Next base: position 3,198 of record JAKOGI010004287.1, read on the forward strand.
AACTTTTTTTTCCCGAAGCTTGAAATTAAATATGATGTCATAAAAAATAATTTAATCTTTTAACCCATAATTATCGAGGCCTAATATCAATTTCTCTGAAAAAATTATTTTCGGTAAATGAAACTCGACTTGCAAAGTGGAGCCCCAAATGAATTCTCCCAGCCGGGATGATTAAATGAGATCAATAAATGTGAAAATTAATAACATGGCTTAATTAAATAAATAAACATGATTTAGGGTCGGGCTATTACGTTATCTTAGCCAATTTAAAGCATATCGACCATAACGGCTAATAATTTTGCTGCCTCTCATAGCGAAATCATTTTTCATACAACTCAGGCCTTTATAAAACTCTTTAGGGATTCCCCCGTTCGAGGGAGTTCACTCCTAAAACCGTATTCATTTAGTTAAAATAGGCCATCATGCACGAATAATTATGGCTACTATCATTTCAAAAAATGAAATCCTTCTTTGAAAAACTCACACTTGCGCACATAAATGTAACTTGAGGACATGGAAGGGAAGGGGGTCCACGTGTATCACATTCAAGCACTTCATAATCAATTCAGCACAATGAGCCACACATGACCTCGCAATCCACACGATTATGATTAATTCACAACCGAGGCTCCCTCCTCACAAGTACCGTACCACAAAGAACCTCGAACCACTTATAGTTCTATCTCAAACCATCTAACTACCATCTCGATTTTTCAATTCATTATCATAACACATTATCATGGTAGCTTAGGGATAGGGTTGATGCACTCACCTGGGCAAGCAGCACCATCCAGCGGTGTATTACCGCAAACATGCATATATATATAACCACATTTACATGTATAACTATAATGCCTTAACTTGAATTAACCCTTAACGAACCAACTTAACTAATTTAAACATGAATCTTATCGCATTCGAGGTGTTCATATGTCATTTCAAACTTCTATTCAGGCATTAAGTAGCTAATTAAACAAACATTAAATCGAGGCATTCGTACGTCATTTCAAATTACTATTCAGGCATAAAACAACTAGTTAAGCAACATCGATTCAAGGGTTTCGTTTATTATAACGAAGTTACTGTTCAGGCTTAATTAAACCAACTAAGCCTTATATGAATCAAGGCGTTCGTTTATTACATCGAAGTTCCTATCCAAGCCTAGTTAAGCCACTTAAGCATAATACGACTCAAGGCGTTCATTTATTTTGTCAAAGTTACTATTCAGGTATGAACTAACTAATCACACAAGTATCGATTCCAAGCATACTCATTTCTTTTCGAAGCTATTGATCGAGTATGAATTGACTAAGTGTACATATATCGATTCAAAGCATTCATAATTCATTTCGAAGTTAATAAATGATTATGATTTAACGAAACATACATACATCGAATCTAGACATTCACAATTCATTTCGAAGTTAATAAACGATTATGAATTAACTAAACATGCATACATCAATTCTAGACATTCATAATTCATTTCGAAGTTAATAAACGATTATGAATTAACGAAATATACATACATCGATTCTAGACATTCAAAATTCATTTCGAAGTTAATAAACGATTATGAATTAACTAAACATACATGCATCGATTCTAGACATTCGTAATTCATTTCGAAGTTAATAAATGATTATAAATTAACTAAACATACATACATCGATTCTAGACATTCATAATTCATTTCGAAGTTAATAAATGATTATGAATTAACTAAACATGCATACATCGATTCTAGACATTCATAATTCATTTCAAAGTTGATTTTCAAGCATGTGTTAACTGAATATATTCGAATCGATTCTAAACATGCATAATTCATTTCGAACTAAAGTTTCAGGCATGTATTAACTTAATATATTGGAATCGATTCTAAACATGCATAATTCATTTCGAAGCTACTTTTCAGGCATTAGTTAACTAAACTAACATACAATGCAACATAAAGGTTAAAATAATTTCGAAACTACTAATACTTAGGAGGTGAAAAATACCCACCTGAACTCCAAGCTAGAGGTTCGATTTCAAGGTTTCCAGCTTGCCATTGAGTACGAAAAAACCCCCAATTCCTGACCCAATTAGCGGCAAACGTATGCCCAAGTTGCTGAGATCAAACTGTAGCCCACATGCTCTGTTAAAACCGAAACCCTAGCTCGCGAATTGAAGGTTTTTACGTGTGATTTGGGCCAAATTCGACCATGCAATTTATGAGGGAGGTTGATTACGATAAGGTTGGCTAGATTCCAGCACGTTGGCGATGCTTCAAGGTCACCCAAACGTGGCTTCTTGGCTTTAATTTGCGGCAAGAAGTGGAGCAAAGGGGATGGTGGTGGTCGGCGGTGAGTAGGCCGTGCGTAGGGGACCACCGTGGTCCCTCTCTCGCTGGTGATGCATGGTGGAGGAAGGTCGATGGTCGGCTGTTCTGGACTTGCGCATGGGAGAGGAGAAGAAGCAGCGGCAGAGAGGGGTCGGGGGTTTCGGGGGTCTGAGGCCCGAAATTCGTCCCCCCCCCTTTTCACCATTTCTTTTTTTTCCTTTTTTTCGGTTCAAAAGCTACACTAGTTAAATCCTGTTCCCACTTTCGTTATCGATCGTTCTATGCTCGGGTCAAAACGCCCTACAGCTGGCATCCTACCTAAACTTCGAGAATCGGCTAAATAAAACGAAAAATGATTTTAAAAACTCGAGTTCGCATCGATTTAATAATTTAAGGGCACAAATAGCACGAATAACTTTAGAATCAATAATAACAATAATAGGCCCTTTTTAATAAAATTATAGCTCCTAAAGGCACAACGATTATAATTTAACTCATATAGTTACTAAAAATACGAATTTGTAATGTAAAAAAAGGCAATGCAGTTAGCTTAACGGAAAACAAAGAATGCTGGTCTTACATTCTCCCCCCTTAAAAGAATTTCGTCCTCGAAATTCCAAATCTAAGTTCGGTCTTTCCTAGAATGGACGCACACAACTAGGATCTACGCGGTAGGCTTTCAACAGGTTTCATTTTGCAGACACTACTTCTTTTAAATCAAAAGAAAATGGCTTATGGTATCCAGTCTCCTCCTCGCTAATCCTCTTCAAGCATCTGCTCATTCTATTTAGGCGTCAAGGGCAAATCACATCAAAGAGGCGCAAATGAGTTGGCGTGGAAAACCATATCGAGTTTATTTTGAAAAATGAATAAAGATTTTCGATAATCTAGATGTTGAGAAAAATTGAGAGTTTAAATAAAAGCCGCAAGCGTACAGCTCTCGCTGTAGTACTAGAGGGTCGTCTCCACAGGGACGAGGATGAGATTAAAGTCACTAAATGGTGGATTAACTAACTACCCTAATGTGATCTACACTAAACCAAATTAAATCGTTCAAGGAAAACATAAGTGTTCAACTTAAGTTAAATGACTAAAACGAACTAAATCTAAGCATTCGACTAAATGTAACCACACTAAGGAAACTATGCATTCAACACCATTCATTATTCAACGCTACCAAAACTAGCCAACATCATTCCTAAGTATTGACTATCCCAGCAGCTACACCAATGTTCAAGCAATTCACAACCCATCATCTGCTACTCTAAACAGATTGGTGTTATCCAACCAAACCAAAGCTCAAAACAGCAAACACATCAATCATCAGCAGTAATCACAGAACACTAATCCAGGCAACAAACAGACCCATTTTTACCACACCGAAATAACTAACATAACCAAACATAATGAAACTGAGCAATGTGAATTGAAATTCAGCAATCAACCAAAAACTGGGCAAATTCGAGCCAACCAGATAAAAGCAGTAAACTCTTCCAAAAACATTACTTGTAGTACGAATAAACATCACCAATATTAATCCAAACCTGAGGTTAATCGAACAGAGCAAAACTGGCAGCAAGGGAGGGGTAAAATGGAATTGAAACAGAGCAATCAACCTAGTGCAACTCAGCTTTGAATGATACCAAGAATGTTACCAGCCAGAACTCACCCGAGCCTCAGCTACGCATGAACAGAACAGCCATGCATCGAGATGAAACAGGGGATGGGAAAACCGACGAAAGCACTCAAATAAACCCAAAGATTTTTGCAATTACAATTGAAATACTTGAATACCCATTCGAAATTCACAATTCAAGCCTAACTACATGAGTTTAAATACTGAAAATTCGAAACCCTAACTTGAACTAAATCCTAAATTTCGAATAACCTGAAACGAAAAATGAAATTAACCCTAAAACTAAACTTAATCTAACCTAAAACCCTAGAATTACCTAGCTTTTTTTTTTTTTCCCTTCAATGGCGTCTGCGAGCTCCCTTTATGCCCGAACTCTCGATCTTCAACCCTTCGATTTGTGGGTATCTGGACGGTGACGATGGGGCCAGCTGGTGTGCGTCGTGGCGTTTGCAGCGTGAATGACGGATGGAGGTTCGAAGAGAGAGACCGGGTAGAGAGACATGGAACAAGGATGGAGAAGATGAGGCAGGGACTCGGGTATTCTCAGGATTCTGGGTTTTAGGGAAATGTGGGGAAGAAGAGGATCGGGAGGAGAGAGAGAGTGAAGGGGAGGGGGTTTAATAATGCTGAACCGGGTTGAATTGCCTGAGCCGGTTTTCAAAATGAACCGATTCATCCTCAATGTTGGGCCGGTTCATTGTGATTTTGGGCCGGTTGAACTCAGTTTAGCCCGGTTCTTCAATTCTCGACATTTTTCACCATTTTTCTCGCAATTTTGGCCATTTTTTCGAAATTATTCAAAACCTGCAAAATAAAATAAAATCAAATAAAAACCTTAAAAATATGATTATAACGAGCATAAAATAGGTGTAAAAGTACCTTAAAAATAGCTCATTTTTGGTACGAACAAATACCCCCGCATCAAGATTTTGCTCGTCCTCGAGTAAAACAAACTAAACTAACTAAAAAGAAAATGAAAAATAAGGGAAAGAAATCCTAACTCACTGTCATAGGCACGGTTGCATTTAGCGTATGGAACAAGCCCTTTAAACCCCTCGGTCTCCCAAGTGGACGAGTGAGGTCTCGTGAGGGTTTCCAAATGAAAAACCCACAAAATTATTTCAAAAATAAAGAAAAATCCTTTTGGGTTCTTTTCCTCAAAACAAATATGTACAAAATTTGGAAAAAATATGCACACATCTCTGATCAACTAAATCACCCATGTACTCAATTATTGACCTGCATATACATAGAATGTACTTCAAAGCCCCCTACCTCCTAAATGGCATCAAAGCACTAGTTTTTCACCCCACTGAACATCAAGATTCTGAATCCATCCCGGTGCTCTTGTGCAATTGTATCATCATCCCAGGGCATAGATTCACCAAAATTAGACTCAATCCTACTTGGCTGACACAACTACATTGTTATCATACTGACCTTGGAGGTAAGCTTTCCCAGTAGCAAGATTGCCTCAAAGGGTAACACCTAGTAGCACGTGCCTCAAAGGGTAACGCCCAGTAGCGCATGCCTCAAAGGGATACTTGTAATTCCAAATATTATTTTATCTCTTTTTCTTTCTTTCATTCTTATTCATAGTACACTTCTTTTCAAAGTATTTTTCAAAGTAATTGTGTCACAAGCTAGTGGGAGAATCATTCATGAAAACCTAAGACCTAAAGATAATGATGAAGGAATAAATAAGGACTGGATTACAGAACCTATAATGAATAACTGGAGTTAGAATTAGGGCTTAGAATATCACATTTGAAGCTGGAGACTTATCATGCACATCCTATTCATGTACAAGCTAATAAATAAAGCACAGGGAATTCAAGCTAATCAGAAAAGGTACAAACATTCCCAAAAAACAAAATCAAAAATCTTCAAAATTTTCAAAAATTTCAAAAATGGGCACCTGACCCCCGCACCAAAACTTCACAATGTCCTCACTGTAGGAACTAAGGCGCTAAAAAGCAAGCACATTAGCTATACAACCGTAAAACCACACTAAACTACAAATATATACAAACTAGGGCACCACAAAAATCAAAATCAAAAACAAAAACAAAACCAAAAACAAAACAAAACCACACACACACATATTTACAACAGCCAAGAAAAACGAAATCACAAAAGAAAGCCAAAATCGAAACTAAAGCCAGAGCAAACACACATATTCACAAAAACCAAAACCAAAATCAAGGATCTACTTAATCCCAAACTAACACAAAAGAAACTTAAAATAGGACAAAAGACAAAAGAAAAGAAAGCAAAATGGAAGACTAAACCAAGGTCACTGAAACACCAAAAAGGGAACTAAAAGAAACTATTCAAACAAAACCCAAAACTTGCTAAACTGGACGAAACACATAACCAAGGAAACAAAACATAGAATCAAGGAAACCAAATAGCTGAACTAAAACATACACAAAACAATCCTAAATATTTACAACTACTCACAATCCTAGATATCAACACCTAACAAATATGCACAGAATCATAACACAACCAAGGGTGATCATAGCACACACGGCTCAACATTTCCCAAATTGCTCCTCAAGATTGATCACCCGTATATTCACAGTCCTAATTATCTACAATTAATTACAAAAAAGAAAGAAAAGAAAGGAAAAAGAGAAGAAGGTTGGAACGATCATACCAGATTGGATACAGATTGTACCCAAACTACGAGACTTATGGAGCATCAGCCACTCCATATTAAGCTGAAAAGTGCTATTTAAATCAAAACTCATTAGAGCACATAACAGCTTATCAAACAAAGAAGCTCAACTCTCAATAATATAGCAACAATGAAAAGCAGTGAGTTGGAACCAGATAGAGTACATCCACATAGCCAATAAAGCATAGGTAAGGGCCCGTTTCAACTTATCAAACAGTTAGGCCCAATCAGGAAGGAAATAGACATACTCAGAATGAACCAGTATGGAGGTCATTGGTCTAGAAACTATACCAGCATGAACGAGAAATCTAGGCAAAATAAGGGGTGTAAATTTCACAAGTCTGTTCAATCCAATGTGCATATGAGTCTAGTCTATAGTAAAAGTCTTAGTGGCAATGATCTCATACTTAACAGAATCAGACTTGCAATAATCAAAAAGGAAGTCAGTTTGGATGGAGTCAAAAGAGAAGGACTCATACTCAGCATAAAATCCATCATTAGAACTTCCATGGGTCTCGAACTCATAAGAAAAAGATTCGTATTCTACAAGCAGAATATTATCTTCTAATTTAAACAGAAGGTCAGGAAAGATGGGATCAAAAGATAATGATTCAAATTCAACATGAAAACCCACATCAAAACCTTCAGTAACATCAAGCCCATATGAAAAAGATTCATATTTTACATAAAGAAAATCATCATCGAAGTCTAACATAGTGAGTTCAGGTGTCTCATCATGTAATTCCTATGAAATATCTTTCATATCATCAAAATCATGAAGCTTAACTGCAGGTGCGATGCTTGTTTCTAACTCACTAACCAAATCAGATTGTTCACCCACTTCCAGTTCACGACAGTCATTTAGAGTGGTGGATAGGTCCACATAAACTAAGATATCTTCAGTGACATCTTTGAGTGAGCTAGTGTAGGGTGCAAGGCCTATTGATAGAGATGTAGGAAGGTCACGCTCTTGATCTAGATTAGGCAAACACATCTTTTCATTCAAATCAGGCCTAGTAGAATAAGAGGGTTCATAATCATCATAGAGACTAGTGTTCGGTTTAGAAGATCCTAAACTAGCATCAATCTCACTAGAAGTCTCCCTATTTTGATTAAAACATGAAGAGTATTCAGTAATTTTCTTTTTCATTATCTCTACCATTTGATCAGTCAATTCATTAATTTTCTTTTCAAAACTTGCACAAGTAGCATCAACATAAGCACGAAAAGGACAAGTATAAGCATCATGATCAGGAGATTCACAATAATCGCACAAGACAGGGGACACACAAGAATAAAATGGGTCATATGAATTCACAAAATGTTCTGAAGGGTAAGAATTAGCATGAAAATCATATTCTCCAGGAGTTGGGTATCTAAAAGTCTCATTAGCTTGTTCAAACGCATATGTTTCCCAAGCTAATTTTTCAAAAAAATTCCAAACCTCATCAGGAGTCCTAGTGAATAAACAATCTAAACCCCCGGGGTATATAGTCTCAACATGACCGCTATATTCATCATTACGATCCTCAAAGATCACTTGGCAAATTTCCCATTTCTCAAAACAATAATCAGCACATTGAGCACGAAATTCATTCAATCTACCCAAGTATCGCTAAAAGATTTCATGCTCAAACTGAGGAAAATAGAAACTTGCCATTTTGTTTTTAAAGTTTTTAAATTTTTTAATTTTTAGTGGATTTTCAAGTTTTTCAAATTTTTTAGGTTTTTGAATTTTTTTGAAGAAACTATTAAACTAAATAACAATTGATACCAAAATAAGGAAAGTTGGAATCGATGCCAAAATAAAGTTACGAAATGACCAAAACACATCATTTAAACAAATCACAACTAAGAAACCAAGTCACAACTAATAACGAAATGCACAAATCAAAGCACCAAATAAGAAAGTGGCTATGAAAATGAAAATATGACCTAATCTCATGCCGTCGTCCCCAGCAATGGCGCCAAGAACTTGTTGAGAAAAATTGTGAGCTTAAATAAAAGTCGCAAGCATACAGCTCTCGCTGTAGTACTTGAGAGTCGTCTCCATAGGGACGAGGATGAGATTAAAGTCACTAAATGGTGGATTAACTAACTATCCTAATGTGATCTACACTAAACCAAATTAAATCGTTCAAGGAAAACATAAGTGTTCAACTTAAGTTAAATGACTAAAATGAACTAAATCTAAGCATTCGACTAAATGTAACCACACTAAGGAAACTATGCATTCAACACCATTCATAATTCAACGCTACCAAAACTAGCCAACATCATTCCTAAGCATTGACTATCCTAGCAGCTACACCAATGTTCAAGCAATTCACAACCCATCATCTGCTACCCTAAATAGATTGTTGTTATTCAACCAAACCAAAGCTCAAAACAGCAAACACATCAATCATCAGCAATAATCGCAGAACACTAATCCAGGCAACAAACAGACCCTTTTTTACCACGCCTAAACAACTAACATAACCAAACATAATGAAACTGAGCAAGCATAAATTGAAATTCAGCAATCAACCAAAAACTAGGCAAATTCGAACCAACCAGATAAAAGCAGTAAACTCTTCCAAAAACATTACTTGTAGTATGAATAAACATCACCAATGTTAATCCAAACCTAAGGTTAATCGAACAGAGCAAAACTGGCAGCAGGGAAGGGGTAAAATGGAATTGAAATAGAGCAATCAACCTAGTGCAACTCAGCTTTGAATGATACCAAGAATGGTACCAGCCAGAACTCACTCAAGCCTTAGCCACGTATGAACAGAACAGTCGTGCATCGAGATGAAACAGGGGAGGGGAAAACCGGCGAAAGCACTCAAATAAACCCAAAGATTTTTGCAATTACAACTGAAATACTTGAATACCCATTCGAAATTCGCAATTCAAGCCTAACTACATGAGTTTAAATACTGAAAACAACCGAAAAATCGAAACCCGAACTTGAACTAAATCCTAAATTTCGAATAACTTGAAACGAAAAATGAAATTAACCCTAAAACTAAACTTAATCTAACCTAAAACCCTAGAATTACCTAGCTTTTTTTTTGTTTCCGTCAATGGCGTCAGCAAGCTCCCTTTATACCCAAACTCTCGATCTTCAACCCTTCGATTTGTTGGTATCTGGACGGTGACGATGGGGGCAGCTGTTGTGCGTCGTGGCGTTTGCAGCGTGAATGACAGATGGAGGTTCGAAGAGAGAGACCGAGTAGAGAGAGATGGAACGAGGATGGAGAAGACGAGGCAGGGACTCAGGTTTTGTCAGGGTTCTGGGTTTCAGGGAAATGTGGGGAAGAAGAGGATCGCGAGGAGAGAGACAGTGAAGGGGAGGGGGTTTAATAATGCTGAATCGGGTTGAATTGCCTGAGCCGGCTTTCGAAATGAACCGGTTCATCCTCAATGTTAGGCCGGTTCATCGTAATTTTGGGCCGGTTCAACTCAGTTTAGCCCGGTTCTTCAATTCCCGACATTTTTCACCATTTTTCTCGCATTTTTGGCCATTTTTTCGAAATTATTCAAAACCTGCAAAATAAAATAAAATCAAATAAAAACCTTAAAAATACGATTATAACGAGCATAAAATAGGTGTAAAAGTACCTTTAAAATAGCTCATTTTTTGTACGAACACGAGACTCAGTTCGCACGACAAGCACTAATTATATGCATATGCATCTATAAGTGGGCATCGAAAGGCATGACAATCGAAACAATGACATCTTAAAGTCATACACTAGTAGTTTCATTCTAAAACATGAATTCAAGTCACTTTTGGGACCACAATGATTAACATGGAGACTCCTATAACACATTTAGAATAACAAAAATGTCACATAGCACCACATAGTATTATTTAAGCATAATAGCATCACATAGCATCATTTAAGTATAATAGCATGACATAGTATTGCATAGTATCAGCAATTCAGCATTTTCAAGTTTAGGAATTGGAGGTAACATGAAATTGGTTGATATACATACAACAAGCAATTCACAAAATGAAAGCATGTATGATTGACATTCCTATGTTCTTACATCAATTCTGGCTAGCTTATGGGCCTTACATTCATGGTAACTTAAACAGGACATGTCAACGTCGTATGAAGGGGTTAACTTAATCTGGTTCGTTCTAAAACATGAAGATATTCGGTCAATCTAAGGTTAAATCATTTACGAGAACTTACAACGTCATAATCGGATAGCAGAGACATCAAATTACATCACATGGACAATGAAGGAACTCAGAGTAACACTTGAATTCACATTGACATCACATAGGGGTTAACAACGGAGCACTGAAGATCAAAAATCACGAATCAACATAAACTAGCGTATCATGTCGATAAGAATAACTTTGAGATGGAAATGCTAAGGCATAATGTAAGTCGATGGTTTTGATGGTGGGGAGACTTTCCCTAACGTCTCTACTTGGAACTGATTGTCTCTTAAGTCATAGATTCATACGAATGAAAGGTTATGCTCATCCAATAGCTTTAATGTTTGATTCATTACAAGAATATGTGAGTGTAGGCTTCTAAGGTCATCTCATCATGCTCTAGATATGTGTGTATGCAGTTATTCAGCTATAATATGGAATCATAGAATTCAGGGAATGCAGATAACGTGTCAGAGGTCATGTCATGCCCTTATTTACAAAACTTAAATCATTGGCTAATCAAACCTTATGCGAAGCCAACTTAAGTCAAGCAAATACCAAGATACGCATTTACTATGCCAATAATTCACAGGATACTTGAAAATTGCGTAATATGACATGACCCCGAGTATTCTACCATGCTACTTTCTTACGCATGAGATATATATCACTATAAACGTGATTCATGTAAATATAGCTCTATTGTCATCTAATCACACCTTACATGCATCGAGTTCAACTAGTCCAATTATAACATGAGAAAACAGTATTGATGGGCTGTACATAACGATTCAAGAGACATGTCATGTAACCAACTGCACAAAGTCAATTGTTCTAACTAATACAATTACATATTTAATCAAATTCAAGCAACAGTTGCCGAAACTCATTTTGTTGGCATTTGATCACAAACAGATCGATGGCCTTATAGGTACGTGTTAAGGTCTTATGAGGTACACCTATCTCAAAGGTGATCATAGGAGTCCTATTGCTTATGTCACTCACCTTGGTAGGGATTCTTTACTACGTACAATTCCAAAGTCTGCTAGGTTCTTTCTCCCTTATGCTTTCTAGGTATATCCGGGTTCGTTCGAGCCAAAACATTGTCATCGCATTCACGAATAACAATCCATATAATAAAAAAAAGAACAAGTGATGCATGGTTTAGGCAATAATGGCAAAGAGGGGAAACAGTAGGTACACTATGCAATGTTTAACGAGGTCCTACCATTAGCATTTAGTTTTTCAAGCATGCATGCAAAAACATCTCCTAATTTCACTTAGGCAATTCAAAATTCACAATAGCAAGGTACCATTTAGTAGGATTATCAATCATAGCAACTAATTTCCAATCATTCCTTTCCTAGCTCAATACGAAGGATTCTATCGACGTACACATCTTAGCACATACACATTTACAAGCAACATTTGATAAACAGAAGGACGCGTATTTGTGAATCTAAACTACCTCATCATCACTAACAGAACGTTAATCCTTCGGTGTAAGATAAACTTCGCTCAACTCTAACTCACTAATCAGAAGACTTTAACCTGCAAGGTCCTTAGGTTTTCAAAAGGAAATAGTTTAATTGCTTCTACCTCTCTCTCTACCAACCTTTGAGTACGTCTGCTCACTCCATTATGGGGTCCGAGGAGCAAATCGTACTTTAGGGGCAAAGATGGGCCTTAGAGTTAAGGCTTTCCAATCATTCAATTTCAAATCGTCAAGGCATATAAGCAAACAAGTAAACAACCTTTGATTGAATTAACATTTAACTCATTCATGAGAGTACAAGTTACTCGGCTCACACCCTTAACAATTCGTTCGTTCACTCGATTAGTGTGCTCACTCGAGCTATACCTAGCTAGCTAAATGCGCCAACATTCACATTAAACATACATTTGTAGACCTAGTAGGCATATATCACATCATTATGAACACGTTCCTATCGAACTATATGAATGCAAGACTCAGGTCGCGGCCTATGGTCACAGGACCATGCCTCGATACCATCAATGTAACACCCCCAGCCCCTAAGGCCAAGAGCGTTATATTTTCTTAACTTTCTACTTAAATTTCGGAGCGAAACAGACAGAGTTTTCCCTAAAAACTGACCGTTTTCAGGCTAACAGCCTTACAATAACCCCTGCAAATCAACGGAAGCGTAAAACATTTTAAAAAAAGCTCAACGGCTACACGTCAGAGTTCATAACTCAACGAGCCACTCGCTCGGAATACACCAAACAGAATAATTCATTAATAAAGAATAAATGAAAGGTACAACTCAACAGTTCACACAACCAGAGTATTGGGGTTTATATCCCAAGACATAGCTAACTTTAACCAAGAAGACATCAAACTAATTAGATGGTTGGCTTATACGGCCATACAGAGCGACCTTTATACCATATGCATTATATGAGCTAGAATACTTGTTTGCAGATATTTACAAACTAAGAATACATTCTATAACGCCATCAAGCAGCGAGACTACTTCACTATGGGACACTTGACTCCCTTAAAGCAAGAAAAACTTTTGTTTCGGCATGGCTGATTCAACTTCTTCCTGTCATAAAGAAAACCTGGGGAAAAGGGGAAAGAGTAGTGGGATGAGCAACCACATGCTCAGTGAGTGTCCCCCGACCCCGTTAAAACCAAAACCGTTGCAGGCAATAATACTCATGTTAGTCACATATCACGTATTCATACTTTACTATCATATTAGGCATTCATTAAATCCTTATGAAAGGTTTACTAACCATAAACCTTATTTTAACCACTCGACTATATTTCTAGGCTCCTAAATAGCCTACTTCTTAAAAGCAAGCACTCAATTCACATAAGCAAGCAATGAGGACTAAGCATAGAGATCTTTCTTTTTCATAATCATAACTTCTTAGCATTTCATTTAAACAATGCATGAAACCTCATTATATGGCGTGCACATAAGGTTATCTCTTTTCATAAGCATACTTTTCTTGGTGTTTCATTCATATGATATACATTAAGGCACACACAAATTTCAAATCTCATTGAAACCTCATCCATAGGGTATGCATGAAATATACTCATAAGGCTTTCTTTTTTATAATCGTATCTTACTTAGCATCTCATTCATAAGTTATACTTGGAATGTGCACATAACGTTTTATTCTCATTAGCACGCTTTACTTAGATTTCATTCATATGATATGTATAAGCATCTTTCTTTCTTTTTGTGAAAACAGTTTACTTAACCTTGCTTGAAATCTCATTCACATTTCATTCATAAGACAAGTATAAAGCATGCACAGAAGACTTTTCTTGTTTTCTTGAAAACACTTTGCTTAGCCTCTTGAGGCCCATAAAAACTCTTTTCTCAGTCTCCCTGAGGCTTATCTTCATTAAAGGAAATCTCTTTCGTATTGGTCGCATAATAACCCTTATAACTTTTCACATTTCATTCAATTGGCCTCTTAATGGCCCTTGAAACTTTCTTTCTTCTGAAATACTTAAAATGGCAAAATGCCAACTGCTTTTCTTTGCTTATTAGGAAAATACATCTGGTATATGATCATTACAAGGTGCTGATTGGTTGAGATCTATTCTCAACCCCATAGTAAGACCTAATGCTCACGCTTAAGCTCTTACTCCCGGGATGGCTATATATAACATATCGGGCCATTACATTACCCTCATCAGGGTCCTCTAGGGTTTCCTAGTATCAAGACTTATCCCCCAGGCTAACATCATTCATATCATATTGTCCGAAGCACATTATCTGTAACGCCTCCAAATTAAACATGTTTCACTATTTATATTCTCCTTAATAAATCATATAATTGTAATCTGATAAATCTAATGATAGGGACGTTACCGTCATCCCAAAGGACAAGGCTTGAAGTAAGTGTCTTGAAATAAAATAGTTAAGCAGAACCTCAACAATACACATTCACACATGATCATCCATTCACAATCAAGTGTTAACCAATGTAAGGTTTATAAACCATAGTAAGATAATTCACCATGTAATCTACATCCTCATACACCGAAGAATTCAAAATACAGCTTTAAATTATGCATATATTGTATCATCGCTGATTCACGCAAATTTCGTTGCTCAACTTATTCTCTTCCGCTGCTTTGCTAGCATGAGGGCAATTTTCTGAGCATTTGCCTAAAACAAAACATAAAAAAAATTTCGAACTGTGAGTCCAAGCTCAGTGCATGCATTCCTGAATTGTTAAATGATCACTGAAATACTGATTGGGCCCGCTTTGTAATTTATTTGAAGTTAAAACAGTGAATCAGATGAATGTAAAACTACATTGCTAGTTATTATCTGATAGTGAACCCCTTCATACTGTTACGATCTATGGGTAGATGTACACCTGCCAAGCCGATCAGGGACTTGGCCTAAAGCCGTGCGGATAATTGAAGGGTGAATGCCCAATAGATGATAACTGACGGGGTCACTGATTAACTGATAAATCACTGTGTAAATTGATTCATTGATGTACTTAGCAAAACATGATAACGTTTATAAATACACTCTGATTTCTAAAGATACAGGCAATGGATATACCTGAAGTCTTTAAAATGCAATTTCACTTGGTAATACGTATGCACAATGGAAAATGATAGACTAGGTCCCAATTCTGCTAAAGAAATGCCATTATAGGTGAATGTAGTTAGTAAACCATATTCACTAACATAATTTGTAACTTTAATGGAAATTGATTTATTTAAAAAGACTTCTGCAATTCCAATAATGCAATATAAGACAAGTTAAACCAAAATGAACTGAATCAGTTAGGGTTATTGAACTTGAAATACAATAAATTGAAGTAAAATAGACCAAATGGAAATGATTGAGGTGATAATAAAAAGATTTTAATTGATATAAATGAAATATGATTTTCTGATATTTCTGAAATGGATAATGGAAAGTGTGATGCTTCTGAAATGGATAATAAAATGGTTAATGCCTCTGGAATGGATAATAGAAGGTTCGATGCCATGAGGGGTGTTGTGAGGTTCATAAAAGCTCAAATAACCTCAGTTGATCCAATAGACACTAATTTGAGTCATTACTGTGCTCACTTCTCAAATTTCATTTTCATGCTCACTTAAGTCGGTTTTCAAATCCAAGTAAGCTTTTATATATAATCAAACTTGTTGAACTCACTACACTTTGTAATTTGCTTGAAATATCCCTAATGATATAGAAACTTCTGAAAATATTTTCAAATGTCACGATTTCTGTATTCACTCATGTTACCGTTTGATGGTCTGCATTAGAAAATCCATATCTTTCACTCCCGACCTCCAAATAAGATGTGAAACCCCAATATGAAAAGCTCATAATATCCACTAAAATGCTTATTCAGGATACAAAGCATGATTCATACAGTGAGGTCTCTAAAATTACGGTAGAACACAAACATGCATAATTTCAGTTCAATCTGCACAGTCGTAGCAAAACGGCCATAACATTTTCCATAGAACTCAAATTAAGGCGATTCAAAATGCATGTGAAAGCTAACGTATTGATCTATCCACACCAAAAATCACAAATTTTGAATGAGCCAATCAATACCAGTTTGTTCGTAAAGTCCACTGTTTAAAACTGCTCCCAGTTTCGATATATTCTACGCAGTCTTCAGTAAAGTGGCCATAACTTTGTCTACACAACTAGAAATCAAGTAATTCCAAAGCCCATTGAAAGTTAACGCATTGAGCTATCAACTCACCAAAAATAATAATTTTTCCATGTCCCACAAAATACCGATTTATTAATAAACGCACCCCTATTTTGGGGTCTGTTTACAGCATAATAGCCCATATTGCAATCTTTTCTTGACATAAACCCCCACTAAAATCACTCTTTAGCTCATCCAAATCCACACCAAGATTACCATAATCATTGATGATGATGAAGATTACCAAATCAAATACAAAATGATCCAAATCCATCACTTCAAACTTAAACTATAGCATGATCATGAACAATCTCAACTCTCACATGCTTTTAGGCTTAATCAACACTTAAACACTTCAAAGATAGCTCTTATTCTTATTAAAATGGCATGATCAACAATAAAAAGCAACAAGAACAAGATTAAGAATCAAAAATCAGCATGATAGGAATTGGAGTTTACTCACTTAATGCTTGAAAAAGGAGGCGTGAATGATGTTTGATGCTTGAGCGGGTGTAGGGGATGGCTGGTGACTGATCTGGTGGTGGGATGGTGGCTGTCCTGGTGGCTAACGGGCTGTAGTTGGTGGTGGCAGCAGCTACCAGCAATAGCGGGAAGTGGCCAGGTCTGGCCATGGGCGTAGGGAAAAGAAAGGGAGAAGTAAAAGAAGAGAAATGAGACTTAGCCTTTCCTTGATCTTTGTGATGTTATTTTTAATTGGTTGAAAACCCTTTAAGAATACTTGGCTGAGATTTATAAGCACCCAAAAATATCTTTTTGCTGATTAACATTAGGGGTAATGATGGTAATTAGCTAAACAAATAGATTAGGAACTTGTTGGGCCGAAATCTGCCTTAAATGAGCTCTGGTTCGGAAAAAAACACCAAACCGGTTGCGATTAATTTAACTTTTTTTTTTCCAAAGCTCGAAATTAAATATGATGTCATGAAAAATAATTTAATTTTTTTAACCCATAATTATCGAGACCTAATATCAATTTCTCCGAAAAAATTATTTTCGATGAATGAAACTCGAATTGCAAAGTTGAGCCCCAAATGAATTCTCCCAGCCGGGATGATTAAATGAGATAAATAAATATGAAAATTAATAACATGGCTTAATTAAATAAGTAAACATGATTTAGGGTCAGGCTACTACAGCCTTCCCCCCTTAAAGAGCTTCGTCCTCGAAACTTATGAACTTTGACTATCATGCAAGGTAATTTCAAATAAATATAAGTACTTGGCTTTCACTGCTTGCTCAGTTTCCCAAGTAACTTTTGGGGAGGTATGATTTGCTCAAGACAATTTGATTTAAGGTATCTGCTTGATACTTAACTGCTTAATCCTGTGATCCAATATTTGAATTAGATGCTCTTGAAACACAAGACCCTCAATGACTGCAATAGATTTGATTATAATGGCATGGTCAGGATCTGAAATGTTCTACCTAAGTTGTAAGGTAAGGAACACGGAATATGTTACGTACATGTTTGAGTTATATAGGCAGATCTAGTAGACAAGTTATAGAATTCAACCGATATGGTCCAAAAGATCTTGGCATCAATTTAGGTCGCAGTGTAATCTTCTTACACCCTTAGTTGGTGAGACTTTCTGAAAAACTTTATCATACACCAGAAATTCTAGGAATCTCCTTCTTTTATCAACATAGCTTTTCTGTCAGTTCCAATGGTATGCTTTCAAGAGTCTTCTGAGATATGCTGCCTTATTGAATGCTGAAGAAGATCTTCATGACTCAAAAAATGATTTTATTGTCAATATCAGCCGTCATTTTATCCTGACATTTCATGTAGGATTCTCTACTAGTGTTATCACAACGTTGACTACTGGAAGTTCCATACTTTCTTCAAATGCAAATGTTAGTTCTAGGTCGTGAAGCACTATAGGCTCTAACTTAGAAGAGTTGATCCATTGATATTTTTAGATGCTTGCCTATCTATTTCAGGATGATAAGAGCTATAAAAGTTCAATCTAGTTCTAAAGGCTCTTTGAAGTGCTTGCCATAATAGGCTTAAAATCTATGATCTTAGCCTTACATTATATCCGAGGGAATCCCATGACAAAGTCTATTGAAATTGAATCTCTTTCTTAAGGTTTTACTCCATTCTTTGGAGCTCAGGATCATCATCCTGATTCACTCTAGTTTTCTCCATTAGGGAGGGTTGCAAAATAAGTGCCGGCAATTGAATATTCGCCTTCCTATGCGACGCTAATTGAATGTTAAAGTCCTCAAGCTCTCTCAAGAGATTCAGCTAAATAATCACTACAGTGCTCACCAATATGTTGTGCCTTCCTGTTCAGGGCATCAGCCACAACATTTCTATTTCTTAGTTGACATTGGATCTGCCACAACTAATATTTCATGTAGATTGAGCTTCTTCTGAGTGAAGATGTACTTTAGACTTTGATGGTTAGTATAGATTGCATAAGGTACACCTTACAAGTAATGTTTTCAAATTCTTAGTGTGCCTATAACACTTGAACTGTTGGGAGGGATAAGGTACCACTATATCTTCTTGCTAATGTTGTAGCTTGCTTCAACAATTTGGTCAGGGAAGACAATATTTGACAAATCCTTTTCGAACTCGGTAATTTGCTGCTGAACTCAAATAGTTTCTAGTCTCAGTGCATTGGTGGATGTTGGACACTTTATAATGGCTTTCACCCTTTTGCAAATCAACCTTAATCCCTTCCTTTGACACCATATGTTCCAACAATACCAATGCTTCTAACCAACGCTCACACTTCTTATATTTGCTATGTAATTGATGTTCCTCCAAGGTCTGCGACACTGTCCTTAAATAAACAGTATACTCATCTTTGTCCTTGAAGTATTTCAAGACATCCTTTATATACACCACCATAACTTGCCTAGATACGATCTAAAATTCTATTCATAAGATCTGTAAAGGTCGCAGGGCCATTGATTAGGCCAAAAGGCATCACAGTGAATTCATCATGACCCATACATGGTCCGTAGTGGGGTTTTGGTAATGTATTCAGATATAGTGCTAAGTTGATGGTACCGTGACCTCAAATCTATCTTATATACAACTCATGTTCTCTGCAATTGATCAAATCAGTCAGCTACTTGGGGTGATGGGTATTTGTTTTTGATGGTGATCGTGTTGAGCTCTCTGAAAACAATACATAACCACAAGGTTTCATTCTTCTTCTTTACAAATAGAACTGGGCATCCTATGGTGGTACACTTGGATGGTTTGATAAATCTCTTCTGTGATAACTCCTTTAATTGAAACTTCAGTTCTTTAAGCTCAATTAGGGCCATACGATATGGGGTTTTGAGATAGGTTAAGCACCAGGGATTAATTCAATCTCAAAATTGCTTTCTCTTGGGGGGGAAATCCCAATAGCTTTTCAGGAAAACATCTATAAATTCACAAACTATAAGGATATCTTCTGCTTGTTCTTCCTTAGGTTGATTGTTAATAATATAACACTAATACACAATATATCCTTGTCATAAGAGCTCACTTATTTTCATAATGGAATTTAAAGGATAATATTTTCCCCCTCTTTGCCCATGAAGCATAGTTCTCTCCCTTGTTCATCTCTTGAGATAATCTTAGGGTCATCACAACCTATCTTGACCCCATAAGTACACAACCAGCTCATTTCTGAAATGATATCAAAGTCTGATGAGTCAAATAGAATTAAAACTCCATAGAAAACTATCCCACCAATGGTAAGTGAAACAAATTTATGAGAGATAGAACACTCAATTCTAGAGTCGTTGGATAACTTGAGTCCATAATTGGTTTATGCCTCCTTATTCTCAAGGTTTGGTTGTATGGCAAATTGAGTGGATAGAAATGAATGAGTGGCAACTGAATCAATCAATACACAAAATGGTTTCAAAATTAAAGGAGAGTTTCAGTAACTACCGCACCAGATGTGGCAGTATCCTTCTTGCTCAACACAAACGACCTTCCTACTGCTACGGGCCTTGGAGGTGGGAGTCCTTGCTACAGCCTTTAGTCTTTGGGAACAGGTAGCAATGAGGTGCTCTGGGCTACCGCACCACATACACTCGTTAGTTCCCACTCGGCACGCAGGTGTGTTATGGTTAATTCTTCCACAAATCTGCTCTAAGTGAAACCAAACCCTAAGAGCCTATTCTTAACAGTGTTCCACCAAATATTGGTTTCACCAGTTAGATAAAATGTTCAAATGTTCACCCTTTTATCTCCTGGAACCTCTATTACAGTGAAAACTTTCTCCACTCCTCGAATCTATTCTTAAAGTTCCATTAGGTCATACTTTCCACTCTAGAGTCCTTTAGTATGAATCAACTAAAGACATTTTTCTAAGGGGCAGTAACCCATCAAAATTTCTCACTGATGCAGTCCAAATGCATGATAAAGACTTTGATTGTCCAACTTAAGCTTTATAAAAGTGATCTTCAATAGAAAACTGAGGTAGAATCAGCCAAAAAGTGTAGACACATCGCATTTCTCTTAGCAATGGATTCCACAAGTTAGACAACAATCAACCCTTATACAAAGTGTAGTTAAGATCTACCTTCTACTCAGGTGTGCTACACAATTATCATATATTGACACGGGTGCATCCCAATCATAAACCAGCTACTAGCAACAATTAGGCTCTTAAAAATAGGAAAAGGTAACCAGAACTGATGAAAATGTAACATGAGAGTGAATGATAATGCAACTTGATGGGGAGATGCCACGAAGACAAAAAGATAAAGCCCCTGGTCAAAGTGAGGAGTATCCAACAGTTGATAATCCAACAAAGACAATAGAAGATGGTATGTTACCAGAAGGTGCAGTGAAATATTTTCTAGAGTAATGTCTACTTCACAAATGGAGGTGGAGTCAATGGACTGCTTACAAGAGTTTGGGCAATTTAAGCAAATTTTGAATTACAGTGAATTGAAGCAAAATATCTCTCTAAAGTGTCCTTGGTTTCTCTTATATGGAATGGTCAGTAGTTAATGGTTTCAGAACTTATGTATAACAGAATAAGCCTTTCCAAAATCCTACAATTTAGGGGATACTACATCAAGAACCTCCTATAGCTCGATTAGATAGAATCCTTGGGTTATAGAAGAAAAGATTTCTATAATCATTAAAGCATATTGAAGTAGTTGCCACTTAGATCTAAAAATGCACAAAATGACACCCATATGATGAGGAAATATAACCTCAAAGTTATAGGTACCCACTGACTTGAATAGTCTAAACCATCAGACTTCTAGGCTGAATTTCATTGACTACTGGTCTCCAAATGTGCTGCAATATGGGTCATTAGAAAGCTTACTTTTTGTACTTTGACATAGACTAACTAAAACATCTCTATCTGATGGAATGCATAGGCTGCAAGTGGACTAAACTCAGACCCTATGCATTAGGATTATGCCAGCTTTGCAAACTTTGATTTATCTAATAGTTTTGAATGACCAAATGACCTCTAATCCACTCGGAACTTGTTTCGTATGAAAGATATCTCCTTAAACTTAAAGTTAGAATGAAAAAATCCTTGCATAAATCATGATGATCATAGACAAAAGTTACTTCAAGGTCAGCCATTGTGCACTGATTAAAACTATCAAGTTGATTGAACTTGTGTATTCCGCCCATACTTGGTTTTCCCTATGCATTTAACCTCAAAATGAGTCAAGGACCTTTCATAGGACACATTTATAACAACCCCCAACCCTAGGACTAGGAGTGCTAGTGATTCTTAAATTTTTGGGGCGAAACGGATAGAGTTTGGCCTACAAACTGGCCATTTTTTAGGCTTAAAGCCCTACATCACATCCCCTGCATTGAATAAAAGTATAAAAGGATATCAAATCAAGCTCAACAGCTATACACCAGAGATCAAAACTCTACGGGCCATACGCCCGGAGTACTAGGGTTTACATCCCAAAAATAAACAATTCTAGCAAAAAGGATGTCATACCATTCAGATGGGTGGCTCATGTGACCATACTTACCTAAATGAATTAGAGCACCTTCAACTTGTTATTCAAAATCTCCGTCAAATCTGCTGCTTGAGATCAAACTATATATACTTTACATGGATCCAACTAACAAAGAAGAATATGCAAGTAGAACATGTGTGAGATAAGCAGATATTACCAGTGTCACAAATCTCCAATGATATCATAATAATCTTCATTCCTCACTAACCAACTTTCTCAGTATCTTAACTCCATACTCCATATCCCAGAAAGAAAACCTCAACCTGGCTCTGATACCAAATCTGTAATGCCCCCAAATTAAATATGTTTCACTATTTATATTCTCCTTAATAAATCACTCAATTGTAATATGATAAATCCAATGTTAGGGGCGTTACCATCGTCCCAAAGGACAAGGCTTGAAGTAAGTCTCTTGGAATAACATAGTTAAGCATAACCTCAACCATACACATTCACACATGATCATCCATTCACAATCAAGTGTTAACCAATGTAAGGTTTATAAACCATAGTAAGATAATTCACCATGTAATCTACATCCTTATACACTGAAGAATTCAAAATATAGCTTTAAAGTATGCATATACTGTATCACCGCTGATTCATACAGATTTCCTTGCTCAACTTATTCTCTTCCGCTGCTTTGCTAGCATGAGGGCAATTCTCTGAGCATTTGCCTAAAGCAAAACATGAAATAAATTTCGAACTGTGAGCCGAAACTCAGTACATGCATTCCTGAATTGTTAAATGATCATTGAAACACTGATTGGGCCCGCTTTACAATTCATTTTAAGTTAAAACAGTGAATCAGATGAATGTAAAACTGCATTGCTAGCTATTATCTGATAGTGAACCCCTTGATACTGTTACGATCTATGGAAAGGTGTACACCTGCCAATCGGGGACCTGGCCTGAAACCACGTGGATACTGAAGGGCAAATGCCCTATAGATGATAACTGATGGGGTCACTAATTAATTGATAAATCACTGTGTAAACTGATTCATTGATGTACTTACCGAAACATGATAACGTTGATAAATACACTCTGATTTCTAAAGATACAGGCAATGGACATACCTGAAGTCTTTAAAATGCAATTTCACTTGATAATACGTATGCACAATGAAAAATGATAGACTAGGCCCTGATTCTGCTAAATAAATGTAATTATAGGTAAATGTAGTTAGTAAACCATATTCACTAACAAAATTTGTAACTTTAATGGAAATTGATTTATTTAAAGACTTCTGCAATTCTAATAATGCAATATAAGACAAGTTAAACCAAAATGAACTGAATCAGTTAGGGTTATTGAACTTGAAATACAATAAATTGAAGCAAAATTGACCAAATGGAAATGATTGAGGTGATAATGAGAAGATTTTAATTGATATAGATGAAATATGGGTGTCTGATATTTCTGAAATAAATAATAAAAACTGTAATGTTTCTGAAATGGATAATAAAAAGATTAATGCCTCTGAAATGGATAATACCATGAGGGGTGTTGTGAGGTTTATAAAAGCTCAAATAACCTCAGTTGATCCAATAGGCACTAATTTGAGTCATTACTGTGCCCACTTCTCAAATTTCATTTTCATGCTCACTTAGCTCTGTTTTTAAACCCAAGTAAGCTTCTATACATAATCAAACTTGTTGAACTCATTACACTTTGTAATTTCCTTGCAATATCTCTAATTATATAGAAACTTCTGAAAATATTTCCAAATGTCACAATTTCTATATTCACTCATGTTACCGTTTGATGGTCTGCATTAGAATATCCATATCTTTCACTCCCAACCTCCAAATAAGATGTAAAACCCAATATGAAAAGCTCATAATGTCCACTTAAATTTTCATTTAGGACACAAAGCATGATTCACATAGTAAGGTCCCTAGAATTTGGGTAGAATACAAACGTGCACAATTTCAGTTCAATCTACGCAGTCCTAACAAAATGACCATACCTTTTCCCACGGAAGTCAGATTAAGGCGATTCAAAATGCATATGAAAGCTAACTCATTGATCTATCTACGCACTTAAAATCACAAATTTTCAATAAGCCAATGAATAACAGTTTGTTCGTAAAATCCACTGTTCAAAACTGCTCCCAGTTTCGATGTATTCTACACAGTCGTCAGTAAAGTGGCCATAACTTTGTCTACGCAACTCAAAATCGAGTAATTCCAAAGCCCATTGAAATTTAACGCATTAAGCTATCAACCCACCAAAAATCATAATTTTCCATATGCCATGAAATACTAGTTTATTCATAAATGCATCCCTATTTTGGGGTCTATTTACAGCATAACAGCCCATATTACAATCTTTTCTTAACATAAACCCCCACTAAAATCACTCTTTAGCTCATCTAAATCCACACCAACATTACCATAATCATTTATGATGAAAAGATTACCAAATCAAATACAAAATGATCCAAATCCATCACTTCAAACTTAAACTATAGCATGATCATGAACAATCTCAACTCTCCCATGCTTCTATGCTTAATCAAGACTTAAACACTTCAAAGATAGCTCTTATTCTTATCAAAATAACATGATCAACAATAAAAACCAACAAAAACAAGATTAAGAATCAAAAATTAGCATGATAGGGATTGGAGTTTACTCACTTAATGCTTGAAAAAGGAGGTGTGAATGATGTTTGATGCTTGAGCGGGCGTGGGGGATGGCTGGTGACTGATCTGGCGGTGGGCTAGTTGCTATCCTGGTGGCTCACTAGCGGCAGTTGGTGGTGGCGGCAGCCACCAGTAGTAGCTAGAAGTGGCCAGGTCTGGCCATGGGGGTAGGGAAAAGAAAGGGAGAAGTAAAGGAAGAGAAATGAGACTTAGCCTTTCCTTGATCTTTCTGATGTTATTTTTAGTTGGTTGAAAACCCTTTAAGAATACTTGGCTGAGATTTATAAGCACCCAAAAATATATTTTTGCTGATTAACATTAGGGGTAATCATGGTAATTAGCTAAACAAATAGATTAGGAACTTGTTGGGCCGAAATCTGCCTTAAATGAGCTCGGGTTCGGGAAAAAAAAATCAAATCGGGTGCGATTAATTTAACTTTTTTTTTCCCGAAACTTGAAATTAAATATGATGTCATCAAAAATAATTTAATCTTTTAACCCATAATTATCGAGACCTAATATCAATTTTTCCGAAAAAATTGTTTTCGGTAAATGAAACTCAAATTGCAAAGTGGAGCCCCAAATGAATTCTCCCAACCGGGATGATTAAATGAGATTAATAAATGTGAAAATTAATAACATGGCTTAATTAAATAAATAAACATGATTTAGGATCGGGCTATTACGTTATCTTAGCCAATTTAAAGCGTATCGGCCATAACAGCTAATAATTTTGCTGCCTCTCACAGCGAAATCCTCTTTCATACAACTCACGCCTTTATAAAACGCTTTAGGGATTCCCCCGTTCAAGCGAGTTCACTTCCAAAACTGTATTCATTTAGTTAGAACAGGCCATCATGCACTAATAATTGTGGCTACTATCATTTCAAAACATGAAATCCTTCTTTGAAAAACTTACCCCTATGCACATAATGTAACTTGAGGACGTGGACGGGAAGGAGGTCCACATGTATCACATTCAACCACTTTATAATCAATTCAGCACAATGAGCCACACATGGCCTCAGAATCTACACGATTGCAGTTAATTCACAAACCAGGCTCCCTCCTCACAAGCACCGTACCACAAAGAACCTCGAACCACTCATAGTTCTACCTCAAACCATCCAACTACCATCTTGGTTTTTCAATTCATTATCATAACACATTATGATGCTGGCTTATAAAGGGATAGGGTTTATGCACTCACCTGGGCAAGGAGCACCATCCAGCAGTGTATTACCGCAAACATACATACATATATATATATATATATATATATATATATATAT
>JAKOGI010004288.1:0-29603 GCA_029747015.1 Carnegiea gigantea
TTGTTGAACTTGGAAATGTTGGAAACTTCGAAATGTAGAAGTACAAAAGGTAACTTAAAGCTAGAAAATTTTGTTGAAGAAAGCTGAGAGAAAGTTTTTGAAAGCTTGAAGATGCTTCTTCTTTCTTTTTCAGTCTTTTTCGCCCTACCTTCTTCCTTTGACGAGCCCTCCTTAAATAGAGATAGAAGAGAGCCCTTCATAATTGTAATTTTGTTTGGACATTAAAAGTAGATGCTCTTTGTCGGCCATCATGTACTGAAAAGGTGAGTCTTCATTTTTGTAAAGCAGATTCCTTTTGTCTTGGACACGTAATGAAAGGTGAGTCATCATCCTTATCATTACACTGTTTGCTTTTTGGTTGTGGGGTCACTGTAGATGAACAATGTATTTTGTTGAAAGCTGCAAAAGAAAAGATTCGTTAGTACGAATGGCCTTTACTTTTGCCAAGTGCCAAATGACCCTTGCAGGCTCTTTTGCATTATTTGGCTTTTGCATTTTGCCAAAGGTCATGTGACCTTTGCCAGCCTTTGTCATAATTCATATGGGTCTTGTGACTCCTGATACATGTCCTTATTTTTGTTATTGTGTGAAGCAGTTGAACTGACTTCATCAGAGTCATTGGCCTTGTCCAGAATTTTTTGTAAAAATATTTGTCTCATTTGAGGGTCATCTTCAAGATATTCAAGAACTTCTTTCTCCCTTTGGGAGAGACCCTTGTTCTTTGTTTTTGTTGATGATGACGAACTTTTTTTCTTTCTAGGAGTAAAAGGTACAACGTATGTTTTTGCTTCAAATGTATGGAGATTATGGAGTGTGAACTTCTTAGATTTGGTGCGACAGTAGTGCTCCACATTTTCACTACCACATAATTGTGTCTTGAATTCAAGCCACCATTTAACTTTGTAAACCCGGACTAGAGATAGAGGAAATGCATTCTTCAAGTGATTCTGAAGTCTGTATTCCCAGCTAAAAATCCAGGCAATGTTGAATACCCGAAAGAATTGGAGTTCTTTTGTATACGCATCCAGGGAGGACATATTCTTGTCCCAAAAGTCCCATCCGCCGTGGGCTTCTAAAGGTAATACCGATAGTGAACATCCGAACCAAGTCCACCAGTAGTAAAACCAAATAGGAAATTGTAAGGGACAATTGTCATGAAAATTAAAGAACCAGGAATGGGTTTCAGGTAAATATAGAAAGGCTCGGTACCAAGCCATTCTATAATCATTGTAATTGTAGGTTTGTGGGGCAAATGGTACTGAAAAGTGTCGCTCTTTGAACGAATCTTTCCATTGTTGAGCACTGAGAAGTTGTCGAATTATGCATTTGGAAAAGAGTATGTGATTTGGGTTGGTTTTGTCATGGGTATGGCTAATATCAGCAGAATGAGTATCGACTAATATTAGTTCATAAAACTGTTGGGTTTTTTGAGTATGGTCAGTGGCGAAATGAAGATTGCCAAAGATCTTTCTGACCAAAGGTTTTAAAATGTCAGTAGTTGGCATAGTTTTGTGAGTAGTAAGGCACAAATGTTCGGTATACCGAATGATGTAGGAATTGTCACTGGTTGGCTTGGTAGTTGGTCGCGAGACCACGGTTTTGTATGGTAAGGGAGGATAATTGGCTAAGGTTTGGAATTGGTTTTGAAGAGGTAACTTTGTAGGGTTAGTAATTTGATAATCTTCTGCTCTTCGAATGCTTTTGCCTTTGTCTTTGCCTCTTGGTTTGTTTCCACTCATTTTGAATTCTGCAGGAGAGATTGGTGTGAACATCTTTTCTTGCAAGAATTCTCTTGTAAGGAAATTAAAATCAGGCAAAGAATTAGCATCTCCTTTCCTAACATCCACGCACCAAAAGAAGGTATGGAATTACAATTTTCTTCTATTTTTAGACAAATCAATTTTATCCAATCAAAACAAAATTCCTTTTTTCAAAACGATCATATTAAGACATTACCATGTCTGCATATTCCTAATCCCTCTGCATACATAATTGTCGAGACTGATGTATCAGACATAGGTTATGGAGGCATTTTAAAACAAAAATCACCATCACATAGTCATGAGCAATTAGTTCGACATCATTCAGAATTATGGATTGGCGCACAAAATAAGTATTCTACAATCAAAAAAGAAATTTTATCCATTGTTCTCTGTGTTACAAAATTTCAGGATGAGTTCCTTCTCAGAATTGATTGCAAATCGGCAAAAGAGATTTTACAAAAAGATGTCAAAAACCTGGCTCTGATACCAACGGGAGACAGGATCGTAAATCGTAAATGTTGCTTAATTTTATTGAAATGTACAGAGTAACAGGAAATGCTGATAGAAATGTAATTCAAAGAACTTACAGAAATTGTTGAACCTGGAAATGTTGAAAGCTTGGAAATGTAGAAGTACAAAGGATAACTTAAAACTAGAAAACTTTGGTAAAGAAAGCTGAGAGAGGTTTGAAAGCTTGAAGATGCTTCTTTTTTACTTTCAATTCTGATCTATCTTCTTCACTTGACGAGCACTCCTTAAATAGAGATAGAAGAGAGCCCTTCATAATTGTAATTTTGTTTGGACCTCAAAAGAAGATGCTCTTTGTCGGCCATCATGTACTGAAAAGGTGAGTCTTCTTTTTGTAAAGCAGATTCCTTTTGGCTTGGACACGTAATGAAAGGTGAGTCATCATCCTTATCATTACACTGTTTGCTTTTTGTTAGTGGGGTCACTGTAGATGAACAGTGTATTTTTGTCGAAAGCTGCAAAAGAAAAGATTTGTTAGTACGCCTTTACTTTTGCCAAGGGCCAAATGACCCTTGCAGGCTCTTTTGTGTTATTTGGCTTTTGCATTTTGCCAAAGGTCATGTGACCTTTGCCAGCCTTTCTTTGAATTATTTATACTTCATATGGATCTTGTGAATCCTGATACATGTCATTATTTCTGTCGTTGTTCGAAGCTGTCGAACTAACTTCATCAGAGTCATTGGCCTTGTCCAGAATTTTTTGTAAAAATATTTGTCTCATCTGAGGGTCATCTTTGAGATATTCAAGAACTTCGGACTTTCTTTCTTTCGAGGAGTAGAAGGTCCAACATGTGTTTTTGCTTCAAATGCATGGAGATTGTGGAGTGTGAACTTCTTAGATTTGGTGCGACAGTAGTGCTCCACATTTTCACTGCCACATAATTGTGTTTTGAATTCAGGCCACCATTTTACTTTGTACACCCGGACCAGGGATAGAGGAAATGCGTTCTTCAAGTAATTCTGAAGTCTGTATTCCCAGCTAAAAATCCAGGCAATGTTGAATACCCGAAAGAATTGTAGTTCTTTTGTATACGCATCCAGGGAGGACATATTCTTGTCCTAAAAGTCCCATCCGCCTTGGGCTTCTAATGGTAATACAGATAGTGAACATCCGAACCAAGTCCACCAGTAGTAAAACCAAATAGGAAATTATAAGGGACAATTGTCATGAAAATTAAAGAACCAAGAATGGGTTTCAGGTAAATATAGAAAGGCTCGGTACCAAGCCATTCTATAATCATTGTAATTGTAGGTCTGTGGGGCAAATGGTACTGAAAAGTGTCGTTCTTCGAACGGATCTTTCCATTGTTGAGCACTGAGAACTTGTCGAATAATACACTTGGAAAAGAGAATGTGGTTTGGGTTGGTTTTGTCATGGGTATGGCTAATATCAGCAGAATGAGTATCTACTAAGATTAGCTCATAAAATTATTGGGTTTTTTGTGTATGGTCAGTGGCGAAATGAAGACTGCCAAAGATCTTTTTGACCAAAGGTTTTAAAATGTCAGTGGTTGGTATGGTTTTGTGAGTAGTTAAGCACAAATATTCGGTGTACCGAATGGTGTAGGAATTGTCACTGGTTGGCTTGGTAGTTGGTCGCGAGACCACAGTTTTGTATGGTAAGGGAGGATAATTGGCTAGGGTTTGGAATTGGCTTTGCAGAGGTAACTTTGTAGGGATAGTAATTTGATAATCTTCTGCTCTTCGAATGCTTTTGCCTTTGTCTTTGCCTCTTGGTTTGTTTCCACTCATTTTGAATTCTACAAGAGAGATTTGTGTGAACATCTTTTCTTGCAAGAATTCTCTTGTAAGGAAATTAAAATCAGGCAAAGAATTAGCATCTCCTTTCCTAACATCCACGCACCAAAAGAAGGTATGGAATTACAATTTTCTTCTATTTTTAGACAAATCAATTTTATCCAATCAAAACAAAATTCCTTTTTTCAAAACGATCATATTAAGACATTACCATGTCTGCATATTCCTAATCCCTCTGCATACATAATTGTCGAGACTGATGTATCAGACATAGGTTATGGAGGCATTTTAAAACAAAAATTACCATCACATAGTCATGAGCAATTAGTTCGACATCATTCAGAATTATGGATTGGCGCACAAAATAAGTATTCTATAATCAAAAAAGAAATTTTATCCATTGTTCTCTGTGTTACAAAATTTCAGGATGAGTTTCTTCGCAGAATTGATTGCAAATCGGCAAAAGAGATTTTACAAAAAGATGTCAAAAACCTGGCCTCTCATACCACGGGGATGACAGGATCGTAAATAGTAAATGTTGCTTTAATTTTATTGAAAATTACAGAGTAACAGGAAATGCTTATAGAATGTCATTCAAAGAACTTTTACAGACATTGTTTGAACTGGAAATGTTGAAGCTTGGAAATGTAGAAGTACAAAGGATAACTTAAAACTAGAAAACTTTGGTAAAGAAAGCTGAGAGAGGTTTGAAAGCTTGAAGATGCTTCTTTTTTACTCTCAATTATGATCTGCCTTCTTCACTTGACGAGCACTCCTTAAATAGAGATAGAAGAGAGCCCTTCATAATTGTATTTTTGTTTGGACATCAAAAGTAGATGCTCTTTGTCGGCCATCATGTACTGGAAAGGTGAGTCTTCTTTTTGTAAAGCAGATTCCTTTTGTCTTGGACACGTAATGAAAGGTGAGTCATCATCCTTATCATTACACTGTTTGCTTTTTGTTAGTGGGGTCACTGTAGATGAACAGTGTATTTTGTCGAAAGCTGCAAAAGAAAAGATTCGTTAGTACGAATGGCCTTTACTTTTGCCAAGGGCCAAATGACCCTTGCAGGCTCTTTTGTGTTATTTGGCTTTTGCATTTTGCCAAAGGCCATGTGACCTTTGCCAGCCTTTCTTTGAATTATTCATACTTCATATGGATCTTGTGAATCCTGACACATGTCATTATTTCTGTTGTTGTTCGAAGCTGTCGAACTGACTTCATCAGAGTCATTGGCCTTGTCCAGAATTTTTTGTAAAAATATTTGTCTCATCTGAGGGTCATCTTTGAGATATTTAAGAACCTCTTTCTCTTTTTGGGAGAGACCCTTGTTCTTTGTTCTTGTTGACGATGACGGACTTTCTTTCTTTCGAGGAGTAGAAGGTCCAACGTATGTTTTTGCTTCAAATGTATGGAGATTGTGGAGTGTGAACTTCTTAGATTTGGTGCGACAGCAGTGCTCCACATTTTCACTACCACATAATTGTGTCTTGAATTCAGGCCACCATTTAATTTTGTAAACCCGGACCAAAGATAGAGGAAATGCGTTCTTCAAATAATTCTGAAGTTTGTATTCCCAGCTAAAAATCCAGGCAATGTTGAATACCCGAAAGAATTGTAGTTCTTTGGTATACGTATCCAGGGAGGACATATTCTTGTCCCAAAATTCCCATCCGCCTTGGGCTTCTAAAGGTAATACAGATAGTGAATATCCGAACCAAGTCCACCAGTAGTAAAACCAAATAGGAAATTGTAAGGGACAATTGTCATGAAAATTAAAGAACCAAGAATGGGTTTCAGGTAAATATAGAAAGGCTCGGTACCAGGTCGTTCTATAATCATTGTAATTGTAGGTTTGTGGGGCAAATGGTACAGAAAAGTGTCGTTCTTCGAACGGATCTTTCCATTGCTGAGCACTGAGAACTTGTCGAATAATACATTTGGAAAAGAGGATGTGGTTTGGGTTGGTTTTATCATGGGTATGGCTAATATCAGCAGAATGAGTATCTACTAAGAGTAGCTCATAAAACTGTTGGGTTTTTTGTGTATGGTCAGTGGCGAAATGAAGACTGCCGAAGATCCTTTTGACCAAAGGTTTTAAAATGTCAGTGGTTGGTATGGTTTTGTGAGTAGTTAGGCACAAATGTTCTGTGTACCGAACGGTGTAGGAATTGTCATTGGTTGACTTGGTAGTTGGTCGGGAGACCAAGGTTTTGTATGGTAAGGGTGGATAATTGGCTAGGGTTTGGAATTGGTTTTGAAGAGGTAATTTTGTAGGGACAGTAATTTGATAATCTTCTGCTCTTCGAATGCTTTTGCCTTTGTCTTTGCCTCTCGGTTTGTTTTCACTCATTTTGAATTCTGCAAAAGCAAATGTGGTGGCACTCTCTCCTTGCCCAAACTCTTTGGAGAGAACATCAGGCAAAGAATTAGTATTTCCTTTGATAAAGTGAATATCAAAAGCAAATGCTGAAAGGATAGCTTGCCAATGGGCAAAAATTTGTTTGGAAACCAGGTTTTTGACATCCTTTTGTAAAATCTCGTTTGCAGATTTGCAATCTATTCTGAGAAGAAATTTTTTGAAATACAAATCATCCTGAAATTTTGTAACACAGAGAACAATGGATAAAATTTCCTTTTTGATTGTAGAGTAATTCTTTTGTGCACCAATCCATAAACCTGAATGATATCTAACTAATTGTTCTTGGTTATGCAATGATAATTTTTGCTTTAAAATGCCACCATAACCTATGTCAGATGCATTAGTTTCAACAATCATAAATGCAGAGGGACTGGGAAGATGTAGACAGGGTAATGTCTTAATGTGATCGTTTTGGAAGAAGGAATTTTGATTTGATTGCATAAAATTGATTTGTCTAAAAATTGAAGAAAATCGTAAATCTATAACTTTCTTTTGGTAAGTGGAGGTTAGGAAAGGAAAAGCAATGGGGTTATCCAAAACCTTGGTATGAATACCACTTTCTGAAACAGTAAAGGGGTAGATTTGTGTTAAAAAATGAGTACCTAAAATTAAATCATTTGTAATATTACTAATAACAAGAAATACATTTTTGAAGCAGTAATTGTTATTACGAATATATCCTTTTTCTAATTTGTAACGAATGTGTAAAGGATCGCCACTAGCACTGACAAGCTATTCATTTGAATGCTCACAGTACTTAGTGGGAACAACTCCTTCTCTAAGACAATTTTGATCTGCTCCACTGTCAATTAGAGCGATGATATTCATAGAGAAGTCATCAACAACTAAATTGACTATAGAGTACCATTTTTGAAAGGTAATACGGGATATTGTTTGTAAAAATTGAGTTTGAGGAATATCAACTTCTGATATTTCTAGGGAATGTAAGTCAGGTGGAGGAAGAGGAGGATTTGCTTTTAAAGATTCCAGCATTGATATTTTGGCATCAATCTCTAAATCTTTTGTTTTGAGGAAGATGACATCTGATTTGAGAATACGAACTTGACTTTTGAGTTCGTTAAGCTCAATTTGTAATTGTTTTGTAGTGACGGGTTGGAAAGGATTTGGAATAGGATAATTTTCAAAGATTTGATTGAAGGATGAAGAAGGTTCAAAATCAAATTTTGGTTTATCTTCTTCTTCAAGGATTAAATCTTTGAGATGCTGAAGATAATCCTTTTTGACATCGAGGTCAGGGATTTGTCCTATTAACTCAATAAGGAATTCTTTTTTGGATTTGGAGGAAATGACATTAAGAGTCTTAATTAGTGAAGACTCATATTCTGAATCATCACTGGATCCATCATAATAGTTGTCTTCACTTTCAGACCCTGAGGTTTCCTTAATGAGAAGTGTCAGAAGTTTTTGTTTGAGTTCTGGATTTTCTGAAAACAACTCATTAATCTTTTGTTCTGTTTTGCATTGAGGAGCCTTGTGGCCCACTTTGCCACATTTGTAACAGACAATGGGCTTTTGTTCCTTAGCAGACTTTTTCTTTTTGGAAGCTGGTTTGGTTTCCCTTTTGACAAAAGGTTTAGATTGGGCAAAGGGCTGCCTTGGTTTGGGCTTTTGTTTCTTCTGGGCCTTTTTACGGGCCGTAGAAGGAGCCATAATCTTTGTAATTCCAAAAGCTTCACAGAATGTACCCATCTCCCTTTTAGATTGGGTTCGCTCATTCCCATATTTGGATTGAAGCTTAATCTCATTACAAAGACTTAAAGCTTCGGTTTTGACAATGTCAAATAATTGACCGAATGTTAATAATCTAAACGGGATATCATTTGTGCCAAAATTCTGTCGAAGTTTATTGAGGATTCTTTCACCAAATAAATTTGGTAATCCTGCAGTAAATCTTTCTTTCCAGAAATCTTGGGTATTGTCTTCCCGTTTAAGAACATTTGTAAGAAAGACATCCTTATACCATCTATAATCTGTTAAGGAAGGATATCTTAAATTGATGAGAATTGTTTTAGCAACGGCTTGCTCTTCTTTTGGGTTGCCAAGGAAATGAAGAGTAATTGTATGCAAAAGCGTTTGCACACAATCATCTTGTTCTTCTTCAAGTCCTATGGTAGGGTTCCTTACTATCTTTTTGTGTGTTAGGATGGCTTGTCTTTGTTCTGTGGTAAAGGTGTTATCCCACCAAGACTTAAGTTGTCCTGTAAAACCTATTACTAGGGCAACTGCTATGTTGGTATCATTATGTCCCTGTGTTTTGTAAGCATTATGTGCCATCCACATTTCTTGGACTGTGGAAAGGATTTCATGTTCAGCCTTGCCATCGATATTCCATTGATGAATGGATCTGCCATCAAAACTAGATGAGGCAAAGAATCCACGTTCTTCATATTGAATATCAGGTGGAGTTGGCCTAGGATAGAAATTCTTTCCTGGACCTCTAGACCAATTGTGAAGTTTGTTAACTGTGGTTGGTTCATCAAGGATATTGTCAATAGTTTGCAGAGTATCATGACCTTCTTGTTGCTGATCGTCATGACTCTCTTCTGAGTCATCACTAGATTCATTACTAGTGGACGACTCATCTTGGATCTTTTGGCAAGTTTTGTCTATGCAACATGTTGAGGGTTTGGAAGAAGCTAACTCAAGAGTCTTGAGTTGGTCAGAAATGAGTTTGAGGTAATGATTATTTGAGGATTCTGTTTGTTTATGAAAGGCTTCTAATCTGGGTTTTGGAATAGTATCGGTTTTGAAGAAAGGTGGAGAACCTTCATCTTTAGGTTCTTGCTTGGTATGGATCATTTGGTTACGCTTGTTTTCAGCAATTTGGGCTGAGACTTGGTTAAGCTGTTCAGCAATTGTTTGAAGGATAGTGTTTGCATAATTGGCTTGTTGATGAACCTTTTTTAGGTCATCAAGTTTGACTACCTCACTCCCCTCCCGGCCTTTGCGAAAAGGTGTCGCCAGAATGGTGTCACCTTTGTGCAGAAGCTTAAGATCATCTGCAGGGAGATGGACAGAGGAGACACTAGAACCATTTTGAAAATGCCAAACTTTCATAAGGGAAGTTTGAACATTAATACTGGGTATTTGGTAAACATTGTGAAGACCATGTTTGGAAGCAAATGTAGGGAACCAAAGAAAGAAAGGAATGTTTGTACGAAGATGTTCCATGTCTGAAATCCATTCCTTTTTAATGGATTCCATGAGGGAACGATCCATTTGTTCGAACCAAGTTCGCAAAGAGGTATTTGGAACTGAGTAATAATCAGCTTTGATCATACCCCAGTCAATTTGGAAATTTGTGGAAAAAATACCATTAATGGAAGCTCCAATTCCAGAAGTGGTCGGAGATGGAGGATCAATAATGGGCTCTGGTATAGGATTATGAAACCTATAACGAGTCGAATTGTCGAAATGTTCAGAAGAGAAAGCAACATCTGAAAATGATCGTCTATAATTGGATGGATAAGAATGGTTAGAAGTTTCTTTGATAGAGAAAGAACGAAATTTAAGAAGAATTCTGCCATCAGATTCTTCTACAATTTCGTCAATATCTCTTCTTTCAATTTGTAAGGAAGGTTGAGGCTCGGGGAGCTCAAGCTCATCTGGGAGAGTTATTTCATCCCATTTGAGTAATTTTGGAGTGAAGACAGTGGGTTTCTCATCTTCAATTTGAAGTAAAATTGTTTCTTGGGAATTGGAAGGAAGAGGGTTTAAAAACCTTGTATTTAAATTTGTACTCATAAGTCGAAAATAAATACGATACATAACAACAAAATTTTTGAAGTCCAAAAATTCATTACCTTGTATATGAACATCAAGCTTGAGGGCTTCTGTTGTCATGGGGCAAGCTAAATCAACCATAAAATCAGGATAGCAATTGAAAAATATAGGACCTTTACAAATGTTAGTTTGGATAACTGCAAGTAAAGAAGATTTGTATTTACGTAATCTTTTGTCACGTAAAGCCATGTAAATAGGAGCATTAATACCTGTTCTTACCAAAGGTTTAATGGCTACTTGTACTAAACCAATATGCATAAATCGATATTTTGCTTGTAAATGTAAATTAATAGCATTTTGTTTAAGCATGTCAATAGTTTGTAAACCATTTTGTAAACTAATGAATTCTTCATGCGTTTTGCAAGAATATGCTTTAATGAGATCAAATGTGCCAATTTTGTAAATGGTGTCTAACTCTATTCTAGGAAGGGACCAATTAGCATAATTGTCTGGGCTAGGAGCCCTAAATAAAGGTAAGGTTCTTTGTTCATTAGAATTAACGATGTTACCCTGGTTACTATCAGATCGGAAAGATAACATACGCCTTAATCTAGACGCCATGATTATGTATGTATTCAAATCTCTATGCGCAGACAGGTGTATAACGGGACCACCACCGGGACCACCTTCACACAGCTGACCAACGGATTTTCCTTGGCTGACCAACGCTAGGGACACCACTGTATGCAAGACACAGCTCTATGAACACAGAGATGCAAATACACACCTAAGCACAACTTCTAAATGAAAGTATATGCACTCTTACTGGCTCTGATACCAACTGGATACAAGATCGTTAATACTTAAGAAATGGAACAGAAATGTAAACTGAAATGGAACAGGATCGTTAATACTGATACAGGATCGTTAATACTTTCCTTGGCTGTGCCATTTCTTAAGCGTTGGTCAGCCAAGGAAAATTCGTTGGTCAGTCGTGTGAAGGTGGTCCCGGTGGTGGTCCCGTTATACACCTGTCTGCACATAGAGATTTGAATGCATACATAATCATGGCGTCTAGATTAAGACGTATGTTACCTTTCCGATCTGATAGTAACTAGGGTAACATCGTTAACTCTAATGAACAAAGAACCTTACCTTTATTTAGGGCTCCTAGCCCAGACAATTATGCTAATTGGTCCCTTCCTAGAATAGAGTTAGACACCATTTACAACTGGATACAGGATCGTTAATACTTAAGAAATGGAACAGAAATGTAAACTGAAATGTTACTTAAAGTTTATTGAAATGTACAGAGTAACAGATAAAACTGATAGAAATGTAATACAAAGAACTTGCAAATTGTTAAACTTGGAAATGTTGGAAACTTCGAAATGAAGAAGGACAAAGGAGAACTTAAAACTAGAAAATTTTGTTGAAGAAAGCTAAGAGTTTTTTAAGAAAGCTTGCTTATGCTTCTTTTTTACTCTTTTTCAGTCTTTTTCGCTCTGCCTTCTTCCTTTGACGAGCCCTCCTTAAATAGAGATAGAAGAGAGCCCTTCATAATTGTAATTTTATTTGGACATCAAAAGTAGATGCTCTTTGTCGGCCATCATGTACTGAAAAGGTGAGTCTTCTTTTTGTAAAGCAGATTCCTTTTGTCTTGGACACGTAATGAAAGGTGAGTCATCATCCTTATCATTACACTGTTTGCTTTTGTTAGTGGGGTCACTGTAGATGAACAGTGTAATTTGTTAAAAGCTGCAAAAGAAAAGATTCGTTAGTACGAATGGCCTTTACTTTTGCCAAGGGCCAAATGACCCTTGCAGGCTCTTTTGTATTATTTGGCTTTTGCATTTTGCCAAAGGTCATGTGACCTTTGCCAGCCTTTGTCATAATTCATATGGGTCTTGTGAATCTTGATACATGTCATTATTTTTGTCATGTTTTGAAGCTGTTGAACTGACTTCATCAGAGTCATTGGTCTTGTCCAGAATTTTTTGTAAAAATATTTGTCTCATCTGAGGATCATCTTTAAGATATTCAAGAACTTCTTTCTCCTTTTGGGAGAGACCCTTGTTCTTTGTTTTTGTTGAAGATGACGGACTTTCTTTCTTTCTAGGAGTAGAAGGTCCTACGTATGTTTTTGCTTCAAATGTATGGAGATTGTGGAGTGTGAACTTCTTAGATTTGGTGCGACAGTAGTGCTCCACATTTTCACTACCACATAATTGTGTCTTGAATTTAGGCCACCATTTAACTTTGTAAAACCGGACCAGAGATAGAGGAAATGCATTCTTCAAGTAATTCTGAAGTCTGTATTCCCAGCTAAAAATCCAGGCAATGTTGAATACCCGAAAGAATTGGAGTTCTTTTGTATACGCATCCAGGGAGGACATATTCTTGTCCCAAAAGTCCCATCTGCCTTGGGCTTCTAAAGGTAATACCGATAGTGAACATCCGAACCAAGTCCACCAGTAGTAAAACCAAATAGGAAATTGTAAGGGACAATTGTCATGAAAATTAAAGAACCAAGAATGGGTTTCAGGTAAATATAGAAAGGCTCGGTACCAAGCCGTTCTATAGTCATTGTAATTGTAGGTCTGTGGGGAAAATGGTACTGAAAAGTGTCGTTCTTCGAACGGATCCTTCCATTGTTGAGCACTGAGAACTTGCCGAATAATACATTTGGAAAACAGTATGTGGTTTGGGTTGGTTTTGTCATGGGTATGGCTAATATCAGCAGAATGAGTATCTACTAAGATTGGCTCATAAAATTGTTGGGTTTTTTGTATATGGTCAGTGGCGAAATGAAGGTTGCCGAAGATCTTTTTGACCAAAGGTTTTAAAATGTTAGTGATTGGTATGGTTTTGTGAGTAGTTAGGCACAGATGTTCTGTATACCGAACGGTGTAGGAATTGTCATTGGTTGACTTGGTAGTTGGTCGAGAGACCACGGTTTTGTATGGTAAAGGTGGATAATTGGCTAAGGTTTGGAATTGATTTTGAAGTGGCTATTTTGTAGGGGCAGTAATCTGATAGTCTTCTGCTCTACGAATGCTCTTGCCTTTGTCTTTGCCTTTTGGTTTGTTTCCACTCATTTTGAACTCTCTGGTGAGGAGATCAGGCAAAGAATTAGTATCTCTTTTGATAAACTCTATATCAAAATCAAATGCTGAAAGGATAGCTTGCCATCGGGCAAAAATTTGTTTCGAAACCAGGTTTTTGACATCTTTTTGTAAAATCTCTTTTGCAGATTTGCAATCTATTCTGAGAAGAAATTTTTTGAAATACAAATCATCTTGAAATTTTGTAACACAGAGAACAATGGATAAAATTTCCTTTTTGATTGTAGAGTAATTCTTTTGTGCACCAATCCATAAACCTGAATGATATCTAACTAATTGTTCTTGGTTATGCGATTATAATTTTTGTTTTAAAATGCCACCATAACCTATGGCAAATGCATCAGTTTCAACAATCATAAATGCAGAGGGACTGGGAATATGTGGACATGGTAATGTCTTAATGCGATCGTTTTGGAAGAAGGAATTTTGTTTTGATTGGATAAAATTGATTTGTCTAAAAATTGAACAAAATTGTAAATCTATAACTTTCTTTTGGTGAGTGGAGGTTAGGAAAGGAAAAGTAATGGGGTTACCCAAAACCTTGGTATGAATACCACTTTCTGAAACAGTAAAGGGGTAGATTTGTATTAAAAAAGGAGTACGTAAAATTAAATCATTTGTGATATTGCTAATAACAAGAAACACATTTTTGAAACAGTAATTGTTATTACGAATATATCCTTTTTCTAATTTGTAACGAATATGTAAAGCATCACCACTAGCACTGACGAGCTGCTCATTTGAACGCTCACAATACTTAGTTGGAACGATCCCTTCTCTAAGGCAATTTTGATATGCTCCACTGTCAATTAGAGCAATGACATTCATAGAGAAGTCATCAACAACTTAATTGACTATAGAGTACCATTTTTGAAAGGTAATACGAGATATTGTTTGTAAAAATTGAGTTTGAGGAATATCAACTTCTGATATTTCAGAGGAATGTAAATCAGGTGGAGGAGGATTTGCTTTTAGAGATTCCAGCATTGATATTTTTACATCAATCTCTAAATCTTTTGTTTTGAGGAGGATGACGTCTGATTTGAGGCTACGAACTTGACTTTTGAGTTCGTTAAGCTTAGTTTGTAATTGTTTTGTAGTGACGGGTTGGAAAGGATTTGGAATAGGATAATTCTCAAAGATTTGATTGAAGGATGAAGAAGGCCCAAAGTCGAATTTTGGTTTATCTTCTTCTTCAAGGATTAAGTCTTTGAGGCGTTGAAGATAATCTTTTTTGACATCTAGGTCAGGGATTTGTCCTATTAACTCAATAAGGAATTCCTTTTTGGATTTGGAGGAAATGACATTAAGAGTCTTTATTGGTGAAGACTCATATTCTGAATCATCACTGGATCCATCATAATAGTTGTCTTCACTTTCAGACCCTGAGGGTTCCTTAATGAGGAGTGCCAGAAGTTTTTGTTTGAGTTCTGGTCTTCTGAAAACAACTCATTAATCTTTTGTTCTGTTTTGCATTGAGGAGCTTTGTGGCCTACTTTGCCACATTTGTAACAAACAATGGGCTTTTGGTCCTTAGCAGACCTTTTCTTTTTTGAAACTGGTTTGGTTTCTTTTTTGACAAAAGGTTTGGATTGAGCAAAGGGCTGTCTCAGTTTAGGCTTTTGTTTCTTCTGGGCCTTTTTACGGGCCGTAGAAGGAGCCATAATCTTTGTAATTCCAAACGCTTCACAGAACGTACCCATCTCCTTTCTAGATTGGGTTCGCTCATTCCCATATTTAGATTGAAGCTTAATCTCATTACAAAGACTTAAAGCTTCAGTTTTGACAATACCAAATAATTGACCAAATGTTAATAATCCAAACGGGATATCATTTGTGCCAAAATTCTGTCGAAGTTTATTGAGGATTCTTTCACCAAATAAATTTGGTAATCCTGCAATAAATCTTTTCTTTCCAGAAATCTTGGGTATTGTCTTCCCGTTTAAGAACATTTGTAAGAAAGACATCCTTATACCACCTATAATCTGTCAAGGAAGGACATCTTAAATTAATGAGAATTGTTTTAGCAACTGCTTGCTCTTCTTTTGGGTTACCAAGGAAATGAAGAGTAATTGTATGCAAAAGAGTTTGCACACAATCATCTTGTTCTGCTTCAAGTCCTGTGGTAGGGTTCCTTACTATCTTTTTGTGCGTTAGGATGGCTTGTCTTTGTTCTGTGGTAAAGGTATTATCCCACCAAGACTTAAGTTGTCCTGTAAAACCTATTACTAGGGCAACTGCTATGTTGATATCACTATGACCCTGTGTTTTGTAAGCATTATGTGTCATCCATATTTCTTAGACTGTGGAAAGGATTTCATGCTTCACCTTTCCATCGATATTCCATTGATGAATGGATCTGCCATCAAAACTAGATGAGGCAAAGGATCCACGTTCTTCATATTGAATATCGGGTGGAGTTGGCCTAGGATAGAAATTCTTTCCTGGACCTCTAGACCAATTGTGAAGCTTGTTAATTGTGGTTGGTTCATCAAGGATATTGTCAATAGTTTGCAGAGTATCATGACCTTCTTGTTTCTGAACGTCATGACTCTCTTCTGAGTCATCACTAGATTCATCACTAGTGGACGACTCATCTTGGATCTTTTGACAAGTTTTGTCTATGCAAGATGTTGAGGGTTTGGAAGAAGCTAACTCAAGAGTCTTGAGTTGGTCAGAAATGAGTTTGAGGTAATGATTATTTGAGGATTCTGTTCGTTTATGAAAGGCTTCTAATCAGGTTTTTGGAATCGTATTTGTTTTGAAGAAAGGGGGAGAACCTTCATCCTTAGGTTCTTGCTTGGTATTGATCATTTGGTTACGCTTGTTTTCAGCAATTTGGGCTGAAACTTGGTTAAGCTGTTCAGCGATTGTTTGAAGGATAGTGTTTGTATAATTGGCTTGTTGATGAACCTGTTTTAGGTCATCAAGTTTGACTACCTCACTCCCCTCCTGGCCTTTGCGAAAAGGTGTCGCCAGAAGGGTGTCACCTTTGTGCAGAAGCTTAAGGTCATCTGCAGGGGGATGGACAGAGGAGACACTGGAACCATTTTGAAAATGCCAAACTTTCATAAGAGAAGTTTGAACATTAATACTGGGAAGTTGGTAAACATTTTGAAGACCATGTTTGGAAGCAAATGTAGGGAACCAAAGAAAGAAAGGAATATTTGTACGAAGACGTTCCATATCCGAAATCCACTCCTTTTTAATGGATTCCATGAGGGAACGATCCATTTGTTCGAACCAAGTTCGCAAAGAGATATTTGGAACTGAGTAATAATCAGCTTTGATCATATCCCAGTCTATTTGGAAGTTTTTGAAAGAAATACCATTAATTGAAGCTCCAATTCCAGATGTAGTCGGAGATGGAGGATCAATAATGGGCTCAAGTATAAGATTACGAAACCTATAACGAGTCGAAGTGTCGAAATGTTCAGAAGAGGAAGCAACATCTGAAAATGATCGTCTATAATTGGATGGATAAGAATGGTCAGGAGTTTCTTTGATAGAGAAAGAACGAAATTTAAGAAGAATCTGATACCAATTAGAATTAACGAACTCAAATCAGATGTCATCCTCCTCAAAACAAAAGATTTAGAGATTGATGCAAAAATATCAATGCTGGAATCTCTAAAAGCAAATCCTTTCTAACCCGTCACTACAAAATTTCAGGATGATTTATATTTCAAAAAATTCCTGATTCGTATCGATTGCAAATCTACAAAAGAAATTTTACAAAAGGAGTGGATTTCGGACATGGAATGTCTTCGTACAAATATTTCTTTCTTTCTTTGGTTCCCTACATTTGCTTCCAAACATGGTCTTCAGAATGTTTACCAAATACCCAGTATTAATGTTCAAACTTCTCTTATGAAAGTTTGGCATTTTCAAAATGGTTCTAGTGTCTCCTCCGTTCATCCCCCTGCAGATGATCTTAAGCTTCTGCACAAAGGTGACACCATTCTGGCGACACCTTTTCGCAAAGGCCGGGAGGGGAGTGAGGTAGTCAAACTTGATGACCTAAAAAAAGGTTCATCAATAAGCTAATTATACAAACACTATCCTTCAAACAATTGCTGAACAGCTTAACCAAGTTTCAGCCCAAATTGCTGAAAACAAGCGTAACCAAATGATCCATACCAAGTAAGAACCTAAAGATGAAGGTTCTCCACCTTTCTTCAAAACAGATATGATTCCAAAACCCAGATTAGAAGCCTTTCATAAACAAACAGAATCCTCAAATAATCATTACCTTAAACTCATTTCTGACCAACTCAAGACTCTTGAGTTAGCTTCTTCCAAACCCTCAACATCTTGCATAGACAAACCTTGTCAAAAGATCCAAGATGAGTCGTCCGCTAGTGATGAGTCTAGTGATGACTCAGAAGAGAGTCATGACATTCAGAAACAAGAAGGTCATGATACTCTGCAAACCATTGACAACATCCTTGATGAACCAACCACAGTTAACAAACTTCACAATTGGTCTAGAGGTCCAGGAAAGAATTTCTATCCTAGGCCAACTCCACCTGATATTCAATATGAAGAACGTGGATCTTTTGCCTCATCTAGTTTTGATGGCAGATCCATTCATCAATGGAATATCGATGGCAAGGCTGAACATGAAATCCTTTCCACAGTCCAAGAAATGTGGATGACACATAATGCTTACAAAACACAGGGACATAGTGATACCAACATAGCAGTTGCCCTAGTAATAGGTTTTACAGGACAACTTAAGTCTTGGGGGGATAATACCTTTACCACAGAACAAAGACAAGCCATCCTAACACACAAAAAGATAGTAAGGAACCCTACCACAGGACTTGAAGAAGAACAAGATGATTGTGTGCAAACTCTTTTGCATACAATTACTCTTCATTTCCTTGGCAACCCAAAAGAAGAGCAAGCCGTTGCTAAAACAATTCT
The DNA here is from genome assembly GCA_029747015.1 of Carnegiea gigantea. Taxonomy (NCBI): domain Eukaryota; kingdom Viridiplantae; phylum Streptophyta; class Magnoliopsida; order Caryophyllales; family Cactaceae; genus Carnegiea; species Carnegiea gigantea. The sequence continues at coordinate 18,269 of JAKOGI010004288.1, forward strand.
CATCAATTTAAGATGTCCTTCCTTAACAGATTATAGATGGTATAAGGATGTCTTTCTTACAAATGTTCTTAAACGGGAAGACAATGCCCAAGATTTCTGGAAAGAAAGATTTATTGCAGGATTACCAAATTTATTTGGTGAAAGAATCCTCAATAAACTTCGACAGAATTTTGGCACAAATGATATCCCTTTTGGATTATTAACATTTGGTCCATTATTTGGTATCGTCAAAACTGAAGCTTTAAGTCTTTGTAATGAGATTAAGTTTCAATCCAAATATGGGAATGAGCGAACCCAATCTAGAAAGGAGATGGGTACGTTCTGTGAAGCTTTTGGAATTATAAAGATTATGGCTCCTTCTACGGCCCGTAAAAAGGCCCAGAAGAAACAAAAGCCCAAACCGAGACAGCCCTTTGCTCAATCCAAACCTTTTGTCAAAAAAGAAACCAAACAAGTTTCAAAAAAGAAAAGGCCTGTTAAGGACCAAAAGCCCATTGTCTGTTATAAATGTGGCAAAGTAGGCCACAAGGCTCCTCAATGCAAAACAGAACAAAAGATTAATGAGTTGTTTTCAGAAGATCCAGAACTCAAACCAAAACTTCTGGCACTCCTCATTAAGGAAGCCTCAGGGTCTGAAAGTGAAGACAACTATTATGATGGATCCAGTGATGATTCAGAATATGAGTCTTCACCAATAAAGACTCTTAATGTCATTTCCTCCAAATCCAAAAAGGAATTCCTTATTGAGTTAATAGGACAAATCCCTGACCTAGATGTCAAAAAAGATTATCTTCAGCACCTCAAAGATTTAATCCTTGAAGAAGAAGATAAACCAAAATTTGATTTTGGACCTTCTTCATCCTTCAACCAAATCTTTGAGAATTATCCTATTCCAAGTCCTTTCCAACATTTCCAAGTTCAACAATTTGTAAGTTCTTTGTATTACATTTCTATCAGTTTTATCTGTTACTCTGTACATTTCAATAAACTTTAAGTAACATTTCAGTTTACATTCTTGTTCCATTTCATAAGTATTAACGATCCTGTATCCAGTTGTTTTCGAAAGAAATACCATTAATTGAAGCTCCAATTCCTAATGTAGTCGGAGATGGAGGATCAATAATGGGCTCAGGTATAGGATTACGAAACCTATAACGAGTCGAAGTGTCGAAATGTTCAGAAGAGGAAGCAACATCTGAAAATGATTGTCTATAATTGGAAGGAAGAGGGTTTAAAAACCTTGTATTTAAATTTGTACTCATAAGTCGAAAATAAATACGATACATAACAACGAAATTTTTGAAGTCCAAAAATTCATTACCTTGTATATGAACATCAAGTTTGAGGGCTTCTATTGTCATAGGACAGGTTAAATCAACCATAAAATCAGGATAACAATTGAAAAATATAGGACCTTTGCAAATGTTAGTTTGGATAACTGCAAGTAAGGAAGATTTGTATTTACGTAATCTTTTGTCACGTAAAGCCATGTAAATAGGAGCATTAATACCTTTTCTTACCAAAGGTTTAATGGCTACTTGTACTAAACCAATATGCATAAATCGATATTTTGCTTGTAAATGTAAATTAATAGCATTTTGTTTAAGCATGTCAATAGTTTGTAAACCATTTTGTAAACTAATGACTTCTTCATGCGTTTTGCAAGAATATGCTTTAATGAAATCAAAGTGCCAATTTTGTAAATGGTGTCTAACTCTATTCTAGGAAGGGACCAATTAGCATAATTGTCTGGGCTAGGAGCCCTAAATAAAGGTAAGGTTCTTTGTTCATTAGAATTAACGATGTTACCCTGGTTACTATCAGATCGGAAAGATAACATACGCCTTAATCTAGACGCTATGATTATGTATGCATTCAAATCTCTATGCGCAGACAGGTGTATAACCGGACCACCACCGGGACCACCTTCACACGGCTGACCAACGGATTTTCCTTAGCTGACCAACGCTAGGGACACCACTGTATGCAAGACACAGCTCTATGAACACAGAGATGCAAATACACACCTAAGCACAACTTCTAAATGAAAGTATATGCACTCTTACTGGCTCTGATACCAACTGGATACAGGATCGTTAATACTTAAGAAATGGAACAGAAATGTAAACTGAAATGTTACTTAAAGTTTATTGAAATGTACGGAGTAACAGATAAAACTGATAGAAATGTAATACAAAGAACTTACAAATTGTTGAACTTGGAAATGTTGGAAACTTCGAAATGTAGAAGTACAAAAGGTAACTTAAAGCTAGAAAATTTTGGTGAAGAAAGCTGAGAGAAAGTTTTAAGGTTATCAATGTCTGGATTTATTTGTGAGTCATGAGAATGGATGATGGGAGGATCATTATAAGGTGGGAAACTTTTGTCAAGAGAAGAGAAAATAATGGTAGGAAGAATTAAAGGATCATCCATCATTTGTATTGCCTTTCCGTTACTGCTACTGGAGGAGCTCATCTTGAAGTCTGCAAAAGGAATTGTGTAACATTTTTTCCCGGTAAGAATTCTCTTGTGAGGAAATCAGGTAAAGAATTAGTATTTCCTTTGATGAATTCGATATCAAAATCAAATGCGGAGGTCAGGGAAGATTTGTGTTAAAAAAGGAGTACCTAAAATTAAATCATTTGTAATATCAAGAAATACATTTTTGAAACAGTAATTGTTATTACGAATATATCCTTTTTCTAATTTGTAACGAATGTGTAAAGGATCGCTACTAGCACTAACAAGCTGTTCATTTGAACGCTCACAATACTTGGTTGGAACGATCCCTTCTCTAAGGCAATTTTGATCTGCTCCACTGTCAATTAGAGCGATGACATTCATAGAGAAGTCATCAACAACTAAATTGACTATAGAGTACCATTTTTGAAAGGTAAAGTAATGGGGTTACCCAAAACCTTTGTATGAATACCATTTGTAAACTTCAGTACGTTGTCCCTACATTTGGTTTTATCTATACACACCTAAGCACAACTTCTAAATGAAAGTATACGCACTCTAACCTGGCTCTGATACCAACTGGATACAGGATCGTTAATGCTTAAGAAATGGAACAGAAATGTAAACTGAAATGTTACTTAAAGTTTATTGAAATGTACAGAGTAACAGATAAAACTGATAGAAATATAATACAAAGAACTTACAAATTGTTGAACTTGGAAACGTTGGAAACTTCGAAATGTAGAAGTACAAAGGAGAACTTAAAACTAGAAAATTTTGTTGAAGAAAGCTAAGAGTTTTTTGAGAAAGCTTGCTTATGCTTCTTTTTCACTCTTTTTCAATCTTTTTCGCTCTGCCTTCTTCCTTTGACGAGCACTCCTTAAATAGAGATAGAAGAGAGCCCTTCATAATTGTAATTTTGTTTGGACATCAAAAGTAGATGCTCTTTGTCGGCCATCATGTACTGAAAAGGTGAGTCTTCTTTTTGTAAAGCAGATTCCTTTTGTCTTGGACACGTAATGAAAGGTGAGTCATCATCCTTATCATTACACTGTTTGCTTTTTGTTAGTGGGTCACTGTAGATGAACAGTGTATTTTGTCGAAAGCTGCAAAAGAAAAGATTCGTTAGTACGAATGGCCTTTACTTTTGCCAAGGGCTAAATGACCCTTGCAGGCTCTTTTACATTATTTGGCTTTTGCATTTTGCCAAAGGTCATGTGACCTTTGCCAGCCTTTGTTTTAATAGTAGATTTTTCCATCGTGAGAATTTGCTGTATTTGAGCAGAAAGTTGCATTGTAGGCTATTTGTAGTAGGGACCAAACAGGATGCATCAAAATTAATTCCATATTTCAAAGGAATTAAAACATGCGAATAAGTTTGGTCAATAGGGCAAATGTGGAGGTCAGGGAAGATTTTTGTGACGAACTGGAGAATATGAGGCTCATAAGCGGTCCAATATTCAAAATGTTGATGAAAGTATCTACAGGTTTGTACGTAGCCTGTTGGCATAATAATGAGTACTGGGTGATGATTAAGGTCTTCAAGGAGAGCTCTGTAGGCCTTAATGATTTTGAGATATTGGTAAAAGGGAAGTTCCTTATTGACCAACCATTCATTGTAATCAATAAAAATGGCATATTCATTGTATCGAGGACCACAGAATGATGTGTAGAATAGTTCATAATCACGGAGATGAAATAGGAGAGGTTCATGTGGATAATTGTTGAGAGGGAAAGGTTCAAGGTTATCAATATGTGGATTTATTTGTGAGTCATGAGAATGGATGATGGGAGGATCATTATAAGGTGGGAAACTTTTGTCAAGAGAAGAGAAAATAATGGTAGGAAGAATTAAAGGATCATCCATCATTTGTATTGCCTTTCCTTTACTGCTACTGGAGGAGTTCATCTTGAAGTCTGCAAACAGGAATTGTGTAACATTTTTTCCCTGTAAGAATTCTCTTGTGAGGAAATCAGGTAAAGAATTAGTATTTCCTTTGATGAATTCGATATCAAAATCAAATGCGGAGGTCAGGGAAGATTTGTGTTAAAAAAGGAGTACCTAAAATTAAATCATTTGTAATATCAAGAAATACATTTTTGAAACAGTAATTGTTATTACGAATATATCCTTTTTCTAATTTGTAACGAATGTGTAAAGGATCGCCACTAGCACTGACAAGCTGTTCATTTGAACGCTCACAATACTTAGTTGGAACGATCCTTTCTCTAAGGCAATTTTGATCTGCTCCACTGTCAATTAGAGCGATGACATTCATAGAGAAGTCATCAACAACTAAATTGACTATAGAGTACCATTTTTGAAAGGTAAAGTAATGGGGTTACCCAAAACCTTTGTATGAATACCATTTGTAAACTTCAGTACGTTGTCCCTACATTTGGTTTTATCTATACACACCTAAGCACAACTTCTAAATGAAAGTATACGCACTCTAACCTGGCTCTGATACCAACTGGATACAGGATCGTTAATACTTAAGAAATGGAATAGAAATGTAAACTGAAATGTTACTTAAAGTTTATTGAAATGTACAGAGTAACAGATAAAACTGATAGAAATGTAATACAAAGAACTTACAAATTGTTGAACTTGGAAATGTTGGAAACTTGGAAAATGTAGAATTACAAAGGATAACTTAAAACTAGAATGTTTTGTTGAAGAAAGCTGAGAGAAAGTTTTAGAAAGCTTGGAGATGCTTCTTTTTTACTCTCAATCTTGATCTGCCTTCTTCGCTTGATGAGCACTCCTTAAATAGAGATAGAAGAGAGCCCTTCATAATTGTAATTTTGTTTGGACATCAAAAGTAGATGCTCTTTGTCGGCCATCATGTACTGAAAAGGTGAGTCTTCTTTTTTGTAAAGCAGATTCCTTTTGTCTTGGACACGTAATGAAAGGTGAGTCATCATCCTTATCATTACACTGTTTGCTTTTTTGTCAGTGGGGTCACTGTAGATGAACAGTGTATTTTGTCGAAAGCTGCGAAAGAAAAGATTCGTTAGTACGAATGGCCTTTACTTTTGCCAAGGGCCAAATGACCCTTGCAGGCTCTTTTGCATTATTTGGCTTTTGCATTTTGCCAAAGGTCATGTGACCTTTGCCAGCCTTTGTTTTAGTAGTAGATTTTTCCATCATGAGAATTTGCTGTATTTGAGGACAAAGTTGCATTGTAGGCTATTTGTAGTAGGGACCAAACAGGATGCATCAAAATTAATTCCATATTTCAAAGGAATTAAAACATGCGAATAAGTTTGGTCAATAGGGCAAATGTGGAGGTCAGGGAAGATTTTTGTGACGAACCGGAGAATATGAGGCTCATAAACGGTCCAATATTCAAAATGTTGATGGAAGTATTTACAGGTTTGTACGTAGCCTGTTGGCATAATAATGAGTACTGGGTGATGATTAAGGTCTTCAAGGAGAGCTCTATAGGCCTTAATAATTTTGAGATATTGATAAAAGGGAAGTTCCTTATTGACCAACCATTCATTGTAATCAATAAAAATGGCATATTCATTGTATCGAGGACCACAGAATGATGTGTAAAATAGTTCATAGTCACGAAGATGGAATAGGAGAGGTTCATGTGGATAATTGTTAAGGGGGAATGGTTTAAGGTCATTGTTGTTTGGATTTGCTTGTGAGGAATGAGAGTGGTTAATTTGAGGGGTATCATAAGGTGGAAAACTTTTGTCCAGAGAAGAGAAAATGATGGTAGGGACAATTAAAGGGTCATCTGTCATTTGTATGGTTTTTCCTTTGTCGCGGGCGCTGCTTCTGGAGGAGCTCATCTTGTAGTCTGTAACAGAAATTTTGTATCAAATTTTCCTTGTAGAAACTCTCTCGTAAGGAAATCAGGTAAAGAATTAGCATCTCCTTTGATAAATTCAATATCAAAATCAAATGCGAAAAGGATTGCTTGCCATCGGGCAAAAATTTATTTTGAAACCAGATTTTTGACATCCTTTTGTAAAATTTCTTTTGCAGATTTGCAATCGATACGAATCAGGAATTTTTTGAAATATAAATCATCTTGAAATTTTGTAACACAGAGAACAATGGATAAAATTTCCTTTTTGATAGTAGAGTAGTTCTTTTGTGCATCAATCCATAAACCGGAATGATACCTAACTAATTGTTCTTGGTCATGCGAGGGTAGTCTTTGTTTTAAAATGCCACCATAACCTATGTCAGATGCATCAGTTTCTACAATCATGTAGGCAGAGGGATTGGGAATATGCAGACACGGTAGGGTCTTAATGCGTTCCTTAATTTGTTTAACAATGGCGGTGTGCTCATGTGACCAAAGCTGAGGCTTTTTCTTAAGCCTTTCATAAAGGGGAGCACATAAATGTTTTAAATAAGGAAAGAAATCTGAAACGTAATTAAGACATCCTAAAAAACGCTGTAATTGGGTTTTATCCTTGATTTCATCAGGAAATTTGTCCGCAAAGGCTAAGGATCTTTGAATAGGCTTAATCGTACCTTGATAAATATCATGCCCTAAAAACCGAATTTTTGTTTGGAATAAAATCATTTTGGATGCAGAGAGTGCTAAACCATTTTTTTCAATGATGTGAAGAAAATGTTGCAGATGTTTAAAATGTTGATCAATGGATTTTGAAAATACTAAAACATCGTCTATATAAACTATAATATAAGCTGTAAACGGTGTAAACATGTCATTCATTATATTTTGAAATTCTGAGGGGGCATTTTTGAGACCAAATGGCATCACGTTCCATTCATAATGTCCAAAGGGAACGGTAAAAGCAATTTTGTATCTGTCTTTTTCTCTGATTTGGATTTGCCAGAATCCAGACTTCATGTCAAACTTCGAAAATAATTTGGCTGTATGAAGTCAATTTAGCAAATCTCTCTCGTTAGGAATGGGATAGCGAATCCACCGTAAAACTTTGTTTAAAGGTTTGTAATTAATAACTAGGCGAGGAACTCCTCGTTCCTGTTCAGCAGCTTTGTTGACATAAAAGGCTGCACAACTCCAAGGAGATTTTGAAGGTCTGATCAATTTTTTGTCGAGTAAAGTCTGAATTTCTTTTTTGCAATGTTCAAGAAGTTCAAAATTCATTTGAGTGGGACGAGCCTTGGTTGGAATATTCCTTTCATTGAACCCAGGCTCATAAAGTAAAGAAATGACATGTTGCTTCCTTTCCTAGAAAGCATTGGGAAGATCAGCACATACCTTTTCTTTGAAAACCTTTTCTAAATCAGAAATTTTTAATTGTAAAGAGGGGTTGAGTAATTGTTCTTCTATTCTTTTATAGGAAATTTCTTCCTGGAGGTGGAAAATTTGATTCTGCTTTGACTGAAGACAATTGATTTGTTTAAAAATTGAGGAAGATTGTAATTCCATAACCTTCTTTTGGTGAGTAGAGGTTAGGAAATGAAATGTAATAGGATTTCCTAAAACCTTTGTATGAATACCACTTTCTGAAACAGTAAAGGGGTAGATTTGTGTCAAGAAAGGAGTGCCTAAAATTAAATCATTTGTGATATTGCTAATAACAAGAAATACATTTTTGAAGCAGTAATTGTTATTACGAATATATCCTTTTCCTAATTTGTAACGAATATGTAAAGGATCACCACTAGCACTGACGAGCTGCTCATTTGAACGCTCACAATACTTAGTTGGAACGATCCCTTCTCTAAGGCAATTTTGATCTGCTCCACTGTCAATTAAAGCGATGACATTCATAGAGAAGTCATCAACAACTAAATTGACTATAGAGTACCATTTTTGAAAGGTAATACGGGATATTGTTTGTAAAAATTGAGTTTGAGGAATATCAACTTCTGATAATTCTGGGGAATGTAAGTCAGGTGGAGGAAGAGGAGGATTTGCTTTCAAAGATTCCAGCATTGATATTTTGGCATCAATCTCTAAATCTTTTGTTTTGAGGAAGATGACATCTGATTTGAGAATACGAACTTGACTTTTGAGTTCGTTAAGCTCAGTTTGTAATTGTTTTGTAGTGACGGGTTGGAAAGGATTTGGAATAGGATAATTCTCAAAGATTTGGTTGAAGGATGAAGAAGGTCCAAAATCAAATTTTGGTTTATCTTCTTCCTCAAGGATTAAATCTTTGAGGCGCTGAAGATAATCTTTTTTGACATCTAGGTCAGGGATTTGTCCTATTAACTCAATAAGGAATTCCTTTTTGGATTTGGAGGAAATGACATTAAGAGTCTTAATTGGTGAAGACTCATATTCTGAATCATCACTGGATCCATCATAATAGCTGTCTTCACTTTCAGACCCTGAGGGTTCCTTAATGAGGAGTGCCAGAAGTTTTTGTTTGAGTTCTGGATCTTCTGAAAACAACTCATTAATCTTTCGTTCTGTTTTGCATTGAGGAGCCTTGTGGCCTACTTTGCCACATTTGTAACAGACAATGGGCTTTTGGTCCTTAGCGGACCTTTTCTTTTTTGAAACTGGTTTGGTTTCTTTTTTGACAAAAGGTTTGGATTGAGCAAAGGGCTGTCTCGGTTTGGGCTTTTGTTTCTTCTGGGCCTTTTTACGGGCCGTAAAAGGAGCCATAATCTTTGTAATTCTAAAAGCTTCACAGAACGTACCCATCTCCTTTCTAGATTGGGTTCACTCATTCCCATATTTGGATTGAAGCTTAATCTCATTACAAAGACTTAAAGCTTCAGTTTTGACAATACCAAATAATTGACCAAATGTTAATAATCCAAACGGGATATCATTTGTGCCAAAATTCTGTCGAAGTTTATTGGGGATTCTTTCACCAAATAAATTTGGTAATCCTGCAATAAATCTTTCTTTCCAGAAATCTTGGGTATTGTCTTCTCGTTTAAGAACATTTGTAAGAAAGACATCCTTATACCATTTATAATCTGTTAAGGAAGGACATCTTAAATTGATGAGAATTGTTTTAGCAACGGCTTGCCCTTCTTTTGGGTTGCCAAGGAAATGAAGAGTAATTGTATGCAAAAGAGTTTGCACACAATCGTCTTGTTCTTCTTCAAGTCCTGTGGTAGGGTTCCTTACTATCTTTTTGTGTGTTAGGATGGCTTGTCTTTGTTCTGTGGTAAAGGTATTATCCCACCAAGACTTAAGTTGACCTGTAAAACCTATTACTAGGGCAACTGCTATGTTGGTATCACTATGTCCCTGTGTTTTGTAAGCATTATGTGCCATCCACATTTCTTGGACTGTGGAAAGGATTTCATGTTCAACCTTGCCATCGATATTCCATTGATGAATGGATCTGCCATCAAAACTAGATAAGGTAAAGGATCCACGTTCTTCATATTGAATATCAGGCAGGGTTGGCCTAGGATAGAAATTCTTTCCTGGACCTCTAGACCAATTGTGAAGTTTGTTAACTGTGGTTGGTTCATCAAGGATGTTGTCAATGGTTTGCAGAGTATCATGACCTTCTTGTTTCTGAACGTCATGACTCTCTTCTGAGTCATCACTAGACTCATCACTAGCGGAAGACTCATCTTGGATCTTTTGACAAGGTTTGTCTATGCAAGATGTTGAGGGTTTGGAAGAAGCTAACTCAAGAGTCTTGAGTTGGTCAGAAATGAGTTTGAGGTAATAATTATTGGAGGATTCTGTTTGTTTATGAAAGGCTTCTAATCTGGGTTTTGGAATAGTATCTGTTTTGAAGAAAGGTGGAGAACCTTCATCTTTAGATTCTTGCTTGGTATGGATCATTTGGTTACGCTTGTTTTCAGCAATTTGGGCTGAAACTTGGTTAAGCTGTTCAACAATTGTTTGAAGGATAGTGTTCGTATAATTGGCTTGTTGATGAACCTTTTTTAGGTCATCTAGTTTGACTACCTCACTCCCCTCCCGGCCTTTGCGAAAAGGTGTCGCCAGAATGGTGTCACCTTTATGCAGAAGCTTAAGACCATCTGCAGGAGGATGGACAGAGGAGATACTAGAACCATTTTAAAAATGTCAAACTTTCATAAGGGAAGTTTGAACATTAATACTGGGTATTTGGTAAACATTCTGAAGACCATGTTTGGAAGCAAATGTGGTGAACCAAAGAAAGAAAGGAATATTTATACGAAGACGTTCCATGTCCGAAATCCACTCCTTTTTAATGGATTCCATGAGGGAACAATCCATTTGTTCGAACCAAGTTCGCAAAGAGGTATTTGGAACTGAGTAATAATCAGCTTTGATCATATCCCAGTCTATTTGGAAGTTTTTGAAAGAAATACCATTAATTGAAGCTCCAATTCCAGATGTAATCGGAGATGGAGGATCAATAATGGGCTCAGGTATAGGATTACGAAACCTATAACGAGTCGAAGTGTCGAAATGTTCAGAAGAGGAAGCAACATCTGAAAATGATCGTCTATAATTGGATGGAAAAGAATGGTCAGGAGTTTCTTTGATAGAGAAAGAACGAAATTTAAGAAGAATTCGGCCATCAGATTCTTCTACAATTTTGTCATTATCTCTTCTTTCAATTTGTAAGGAAGAATTTTACTTCAAATTGAAGATGAGAAACCCACTGTCCTCACTCCAAAATTACTCAAATGGGATGAAATAACTCACCCAGATGCGCTTGAGCTCCACGAGCCTCAACCTTCCTTATAAATTGTTTAGGTGGTCTCCTTGGAAATTTGCTTTTTGATAGTAGAGTAGTTCTTTTTTTTTTTTAAATGCCACCATAACCTATGGCAAATGCATCAGTTTCAACAATCATAAATGCAGAGGGACTGGGAATATGTAGACATGGTAATGTCTTAATGCGATCGTTTTGGAAGAAGGAAGTTTGTTTTGATTGGATAAAATTGATTTGTCTAAAAATTGAAGAAAATTGTAAATCTATAACTTTCTTTTGG
>JAKOGI010004289.1:0-15000 GCA_029747015.1 Carnegiea gigantea
ATACATAATATAATATATATATATATATATAAATGTATCTATATATATACACACACACACACACACACACACATATATATATATATATATATATGTATATATATGCATATATATATATATATATATATATATATATATATATATGTGTGTGTGTGTGTGTGTGTGTGTGTGTGTGTGTGTGTGTGTGTGTGTGTAAGTTGGATAAAATTGATGTGTGAAGGGCACATAGCATGGCACTCAAGCTATGACGCTAGGCAACTAGGTTGGTAACATATTTTCAGCCAATGAAAAATGTCCTTCCTAATGCCTTTTGTAAACTGGCAAATATAGGGTATATGCTCCAATATCTCAAGTTTTGCTTGCAACTAACACAAGCTAAGAAAATTTCAGGCTGAAACCTTGAAACTCTGGTTGCCATACGGAGCCTCTTATGCATGATGAATCAAAACACATAGGAATGTTTTGGTTCATTCCCCTATACCTTACTATTTGGGTCCAAGGTACCTTATGCATAGCTTGAATAATTTACTTGTAACCAGTTTCAATAATTTGCATACCAATTTCTTTGCGAAACCACTTACTTTGCTTGAAGCCATGCCCGTTTTCTCCTTCAAATGAAACATTTTCCTCTAAGACGCATGGGTGTATGAGATGGCAGTTTATGTTGGGAGTAATGGCAACAAGGCTTCCTTTTTCCTCTCTCTATCTTTTCCTTCCTTGTCCCATATAGAACTTTTGGAGCTTGTTTTTAGGGTTTATATATCTCTCTCATCCTTGGCTTTATCGAATAGCTTGGTGGTGTGTTTTATGGAGTGTGTTGTGGTTTGGGAAACCACACGCGTGCGCGCAGCCGCCGCCTGCCCGTCCGGGTTGGGCATAGGCTGTGGGCCCTCTTAACCTTTTTTGGGCTTGCTGATAGCTTTGTCTATGCAAACTAGCTGTTATGTGTGTCAAAGGAAGTTAACCAGTCTTCCTTATTTATCTCCCTTATCCCAGATTCTACTCCCTATTGTTTGTCCCATGATCTGCCCTATTTATCTCTTTGTAACTGCTCCTTTACTCCAATGGAAGGAGCTTATCAGCACTCAGAATGTCACACATAAAAAACATTCTCTCATTCTTCTCTTCATTCTACATTATTTTGGGCAAAGTTACTGGCATGACTCAAACCTCCGACCACGAGTGCGTGTGTTCTGGGGCACTGCATTGACCTTAGGGAGCGTCCGGCGATTCCAATTTGCATCTTAGTTGGGTCGTAAACACTTTCAAGGTAGTGGATTACCACGACGCAGTTTTTCTTTCTTGTATACAGCCATTGATCCTACCTCTTTTCTAACAAGTTGAAAGCGTTTAAGGCACAATGGCTGCACCTTTACAGAAAACCCTACCCGAACTCCACAAAATCGAACCTCTTGATGGAACCACTTACAAATGTTGGTCCCAGAAGCTGTTTCTCTGTTTTGAGCAACTTAAAAAAGGCTATGTTCTCAGCACTGAACTTCCTGACGAAAACAATGCTACTGACAGTGCTGAAGCTTCTACCCCTGTTGTTCTAAAGACTCCTTCTGTCCCACTAGATGAAGCCACCAAGAAGAAACTCGAAAGAGACAACAAACTGGCCTAAAGCTACCTACCGAACCATATGTCAAATCCGTTGTTTGATCTATTTGTGGTCTTCAAATCTGCGAAAACCATATGGACCAAACTAGAGACTAAATATGGTTTAGATGATGCTGGAAAGAAGAAGTATGTTGTTGGCAAGTGGCTGCAGTTTCAGATCATTGATGACAAGCCCATCATGGAGCAGGTTCACGTTTACGAGAATTTGTGTGCTGAGCTGCTGAATGAAGGAATGAAGATGTGCGAAATTCTGTAAGCAAACGTTTTGATAGAGAAATTCCCACCTTCCTAGAGTGACTACAGAAATCACCTAAAACACAAAAAGAAAGATCCTACTCTTCAGGAACTGATCAAGCACATGAGGACAGAAGAGGCGAATCGTTTAAAAGATAAGATAGTTTCCTTATCTCTAAATCCTTCTAAAGCTAACCTTGTTGAATCTGCTGTGCCTGTAAACAAAGACAGGTTTAAGGGGAAGAATAAGAAGGATCAAAGGCAAGGCAGGAACCAGACTCAGCTGAAAAAGGCAAATGGCAAAATTCAGAAACCGAAGGTGGCATGCTATGTCTGCGGCAAACCAGGGCATAAAGCGTACTAGTGTCGCCAGTGAAACGGAGGCCCCCAGACAAACCAGAAACCTGCTGGACAGAATGTTGGACAGAGTGGTGGTCAGACCCAGGCCAATCTGACTGAAGACAGTGAGGTGTTATGTGCGGTGATGGTGGACGCCAATCTGGTGGTAAACACTACTGAATGGATTCTGGATAATGCAACAACCAGACACTTTTGCACTAATAAGGACCTAATGCATGATTTTGAAGATTTCCCTGATGGCGAACATGTCTTCATAGGCAATGTCACTACGGCAGGAGTGTTGGGTAAAGGGAAAGTCCGTCTTAAGTTTACTTCTGGAAAGTCTTTATGTTTAAACAATGTGTTGTATGTTCCCTCCCTTCGTAGAAATTTAGTTTCTGGTAGTCTTCTCGATATTGCTGGATTTGAAGTGAACCAGAAAGCTAAAAAAGTTGTGATTCTTTGTAATGGGGTTTTTATTGGGAAGGGGTATCATAGTGGGGGCTTATATGTGCTGAATATTGCTTCTAACAATGCTAATGAAAAGCCTTTTCTTCTACTTATATTGCTGAGTCTGTTGATTTGTGGCATAGTAGACTTGGGCATGTTAATTTTGTTTCATTAAAAAGACTTAGAAATATGCGATTGATTCCTAATGTGAACACTAATTATTGTTCTGAGTGTGATGTATATGTCGAAGCAAAATTTGCTAAGAAACCATTCAAATCTGTGACTGCAAGAAAAGCTAAATTGCTTGAACTTGTACATTCAGACTTAGCAGAGTTTAAGGACACAATCAGTAAGGGTGGAAAGAAATGGTATATTACCTTTATAGACGACTACTCTAGGTATACCAAAGTTTACCTCTTAAAATCCAAAGATGAGGCTGAGGAAATGTTTTTGAAGTACAAAGCAAAAGTTGAGAACAACTTAGACCGAAAAAGCAAAAGACTTAGGTCTAACAGAGGTGGGGAATATGGTACCAACTCCCTTACTGCTTTTTCTAAGAAAAATGGCATTATACATGAGTCAGTGCCCCCTATATCCCTCAACAGAATGGTATAGCTGAATGAAAGAATCGTACCCTAAAGGATATGATGAATGCCATGCTTGTTAGTTCTGGTTTACCTGATAATATGTGGGGTGAGGCTATTTTAACTGCTTGCTTTATTCTCAATAGAGTCCCTCATAAGAAATTAGACCAGACCCCTTATGAACTGTGGAAAGGGTTTGCTCCTAACCTGAGTTATTGAGAGTGTGGCGGTGTTTAGCCAAAGTTGTTTTACCTAGTTATAAATGGATGAACATACGTCCTAAGACTTTTGATGTCGCATTTGTTGGTTATGCTCAAAACAGTACTGCATATAGATTTATGTCTTTAAGTGACTATTCTATGTCTGAATATAGAGATGTAGAATTCTTTGAGAATGTTTTTCCTCTAAAAAGGAATGTGTCAGATGTTGAGCCTTCTACTGTTTCTGAACAATTGAAATTGCCCGGTCCTAGTTCTAATGATAAGGACCTAGTGTCTGAACCTGGAAGGAGCAAGAGACATAGAGCAGAAACTAGCTTTGGACCTAACTTCATTACTGCCTTTTTAGTAGAGACATTTGAGGCCTTTGATGTTGATGCCTTGACTAAAGAATTTGTGTCTATATTCTTGATTGAGGGAGATCCTTAAACCTATCAAGAAGCAGTAAGGTCTATAGATGCTACCTTTTGGAAAGAGGCTATTAAGAGTGAAATTGAGTCTCTTCAGTCAAACAAAACTTGAGAGTTGACTGACTTGCCTAAGGGTTGCAGGCCCCTAAGTAGTAAATGGATATTCAAGAAGAAGTTAAGGTTTGATGGTACAATAGATAAATATAAGGCCAGGTTGGTTGTTAGAGGCTTTGACCAAAAGGAGTAAATCGATTATTTTGACACCTAATCTCCTGTGACTAAAATTGCCACCATTAGAACTCTTATTGCCTTAGCTGCTATCTTTGACCTTGTTGTGCATCAAATGGATGTTAAGATAGCTTTTCTTAATGGTGACATAGAGGAAGAGATCTACATGACCTAACCCGAGGGTTGTGTAGTGCCTGGTCAGGAGAATAAGATATGTAGAGTAAGGAAATCCCTTTAGGGTTTGAAGCGAGCTCCTAAATAGTGGCATGAAAAAATTGACAGCTCTTTAGTTCAACATGGTTTTGTTATAAATTTGTCTAATTCATGCGTTTATTCAAAGGTGATTGAATCAGAATGTGTGATAATATGTTTATATGTTGATGACATGTTGATCATTAGTACAAATTTGCTTGTTGTGAATGAGACTAAAAAACTATTATCTTCTCTTTTTGCGGTGAAAGATTTAGAAGAAGCTGATGTGATCTTAGGGGTTAAAATCAGGAAAACCAACTCTGGTTTCTCGTTGTCTCCGTCTCATTATATTGAGAAAGTGTTAAAGAAATTTAATTGCTTTGATGTGACACCAGTCAGAACCCCTTATGATCCTAGCACACATCTCAAGGCCTAGTGTGTTGCAATCTAAGTATGCTAAAGTTATTGGAAGTGTAATGTTTTTAATGAACTTTACTCATCCTGATATTACCTATGCTGTTAGTAGGTTGAGTCGTTACACTCATAATCCTAGTTAAGGACATTGGAATGCCCTTCATCGTCTGCTTAAGTATCTGAAAGGTACTAGTGATTGGTATTTGCATTTTAACAAATTTCCTGTTGTATTGGATGGCTTTTGTGATGCAAACTAGGTGATGGATAATGATAAAGTGAGTTCAACTAGTGGTTATGTTTTTACTCTAGGTGGAGGGATTGTGCCATGGAAGTCTGCGAAACAGACTTGTATAGCCCGCTCTACCATGGAATCTGAGTTTATTGCTCTTGAGTTGGCAGGTCAAGAAGCAGAATGGATTAAAGGTCTATTGGTAGACATGCCGTTGTGGGGAAATAGGAAACACCTATTTCCATACACTGCGACTGGTAAGCAGTAATAGGAGTGGCGCACAATAATGTCTATAACGAAAAGGGAAGACATATCTGTATTAGACATAGTGCAGTGAGACAATTGCCGAAACATGGTGTCATATCCTTGCAATATGTAAGATCCGAGAAAAATTTGACGGATCCTTTCACTAAAGGATTGACAAGGTGAGTAGTGCTTGAATTGTCAAGGGGATAGGACTTAAGCCAATGGTTTGAAGAGATATAGTGGATACCCACTTGTGGTCAAATGAAACCATATTATTCTTCAAAATGCACCACATACTCATCCCTATGTGCATGGTGGTGTTGTGAGGTTAAGCTTATGCTCTTAATGAGTTCACACGTAATGTGGGGATGCTATCGAGAAGCACTTGATGAACTCACCGCATGATAATTGTGGGGTTGAGCCATATGCTGTTAATAGTTCCATAGCCATATCCATGGTGGTCTATACAGAGATAGACTTGAAAAAACTACCTAAGTGTGAAGATTTGGTCGCCTTCTATGAGAAATTTTGGCTATCTCTCTGAAGCACTTATGTGACCCAAGGTGTGCATATGGCCCTTAAAAGCGCTAAATTTCTTATCGCGAGGTATGTAGTATCTTGAGGGTTGGTATGTGTTGTGGGATTCTCATTCAGTATCTAACAAGTCCAAGATCCATTTACTTGTATGGTTCTGGATGTTGCCTCACCTCACTACGTATCAATTCAATCGAAAGACATTGATACTTAAGCATCTGTCCCTCCTTTGCCTAGATCATCTTTTCTTGACTGTGTTGCACCTTGTATGCCATTAGTGGGGGATTGTTGGGAGTAATGGCAACAAGGTTTCCTTTTTCCTCTCTCTATCTTTTCTTTCCTTGTCCCATGCAGAACTTTTGAAACTTATTGTTGGTGTTTATATGTCCCTCTCATCCTTGGCTTTATCGAATATCTTGGTGGTGTGTTTTATAGAGTGTGTTGTGGTTTGGGAAACCATACGTGCACGTGCCTACCTTTTTTGGGATATTTTTGTTTTGGGCTTGCTGATAGCTTCGCCTACGCAAACTAGTCATTATGTGTGTCAAAAGAAGTTAATCAGTCTTCATTATTTATCTCCCTTATCCCAGATTCTGCACCTTTTTCTTTGTCCCATGATCTGCCCCATTTATCTCTTTGTAACTACTCTTTTACTCCTACAAAAGGAGCTTATCAGTACTCAGAATGTCACACATAGAAAACATTCTCTCCTTCTCCTCTTCAGTCTTCCTTGTTCTGGGCAGAGTTACTGGCGTGCCTCAAACCTCCAACCATGACTGCACGTGTTTTGGGGTACAGGGTTAACCTTGGGGAGCGTCCGGCGATTCCGATTTGCATCTTAGTCGGGCCGTAAACGCTTTCAAGGCAGTGGATTACCACGATGCAGTTTTTCTTTCCTGTATACAGTCATTGATCCTACCTCTTTTCTATCAAGTTGAAAGTGTTTAAGGCACAATCGCTGCACCTTTACAGAAAACCCTACCCGAACTCTATAAAATCGAACCTCTTGATGGAACCAATTACAAACGTTGGCGCCAGAAGCTGCTTCTCTGTTTTGAGCAACTTGCAATACACTATGTTCTCAGCACTGAACTTCCTGACGAAAACAATGCTGCTGACAGTGCTGAATATTCCACCCCTGCTATTCTAAAGACTCCTTCTGTCCCACTGGATGAAGCCACCAAGAAGAAACTCGAAAGAGACAACAAACGGGCCCAGAGCTACCTACTGAACCATATGTCAAATCCGTTGTTTGATCTGTTTGTGGTCTTCAAATCTGCAAAGACCATATGGACCAAATTGGAGACCAAATATGGTTCAGATGAGGCTGGAAAGAAGAATTATATTGTTGGCAAGTGGCTGCAGTTTCAGATCATTGATGACAAGCCCATCATAGAGCAGGTTCACGTTTACGAGAATCTGTGTGCTGAGCTGCTGAATGAAGAAATGATGATGTGCGAAATTCTGTAAGCAGACATTTTGATAGAGAAATTCCCACCTTCCTGGAGCGACTACAGAAATCACCTAAAATACAAAAAGAAGGATCTTACTCTTTAGGAACTGATCAGGCACATGAGGACAGAAGAGGCGAATTGTTTAAAAGATAAGATGGTTTCCTTATCTGTAAATCCTTCTAAAGCTAACCTTGTTGAATCTGCTGTGCTTGTAAACAAAGACAGGTTTAAGGGGAAGAATAAGAAGGATCAAAGGCAAGGCAGGAACCAGAATCAGCTGAAAAAGGCAAATGGCAAAATTCAGAAACCAAAGGTGGCGTGCTACGTCTGCGGCAAACCAGGCTATAAAGCGTACCAGTGTCACCAGCAAAATGGAGCCCCCCAGACAAACCAGAAACCTGCTAGATAGAATGCTGGGCAGAATGGTGGTCAGACCCAGGCCAATCTAACTAAAGACAACGAGGTGTTCTGTGCGGTGATGGTGGACGCCAATCTGGTGGCAAACACTACTGAATGGATTCTGGATAATGAAACAACCGAACACTTCTGCACTAATAAGGACCTAATGCATGATTTTGAAGATTTCCCTGATGGTGAACATGCGTTCACAGGCAATGCCACTACGGCAGGAGTGTTAGGTAAAGGGAAAGTCCTTCTCAAGTTTACTTCTGGAAAGTCTTTATGTTTAAACAATGTGTTGTATGTTCCCTCCCTTCGTAGAAATTTGGTTTCTGGTAGTCTTCTCGATATTGCTGGATTTGAAGTGAACCAGAAAGCTGAAAAAGTTGTGATTCTTTGTAATGGGGTTTTTATTGGGAAGGGGTATCGTAGTGGGGGCTTATATGTGCTGAATATTCCTTCTAACAATGCTAATGAAAAGCCTTCTTCTTCTGCTTATATTGCTGAGTCTGTTGATTAGTGGCATAGTAGACTTGGGCATGTTAATTTTGCTTCGTTAAAAAGACTTAGAAGTGTGCGATTGATTCCTAATGTGAACACTGATTATTGTTCTAAGTGTGATGTATGTGTTGAAGCAAAATTTGCTAAGAAAGCATTCAAATCTTTGACTGCAAGAAAAACTAGATTGCTTGAACTTGTACATTTAGACTTAGCAGACTTTAAAAACACAATCAGTAAGGGTGGAAAGAAATGGTATATTACCTTTGTAGACGACTACTCTAGGTATACCAAAGTTTACCTCTTAAAGTCCAAAGATGAGGCTGAGGAAATGTTTTTGGAGCACAAAGCAGAAGTTAAGAACCAGTTAGATCGAAAAATCAAAAGAATTAGGTCTGACAAAGGTGGGGAATATGGCACCAACTCCCTTATTGCTTTTTGTGAGAAAAATGGCATTATACATGAGACCAGTGCCCCCTATATCTCTCAACAGAATGGTATAGCTGAACGAAAGAATCATACCCTTAAGGATATGATGAATGCCATGCTTGTTAGTTCTGGTTTACCTGATAATGTGTGGGGGGAGGCTATTTTAACTGCTTGCTTCATCCTCAATTGAGTCCCTCATAAGAAATTAAACCAGACCCCTTATGAACTGCAGAAAGGGTATGCTCCTAACCTGAGTTATTTGAGTGTGTGGGGGTGTTTAGCTAAAGTAGCTTTACCTAGTCATAAACGAACCAACATAGGTCCTAAGATTTTTGATCCTGCATTTGTTGGTTATGCTTAAAATAATGCTGTATATAAATTTACGTCTTTAAGTGACTATTCTATGTCTGAATATAGAGATGCAGAATTCTTTGAGAATGTTTTCCCTCTAAAAAGGAATGTGTCTGATGTTGAGCCTTCTACTGTTTTTGAACAATTGAAATTGCCTGGTCCTAGTTCTAATGATAAGGACCTAATGTCTGAACCTAGAAGGAGCAAGAGACATAGAATAGAAACCAACTTTAGCTAACTTCATTACTGCCTTTTTAGTAGATACATTTGAGGCCTTTGATGTTGATGGCTTGACTGAAGAACTTGTGTCTGTGTTCTTGATTGAGGAAGATCCTAAAACCTATCAAGAAGCAGTCAGGTTTATAGATGCTACCTTTCGAAAAGAAGCTATTAAGAGTGAAATTGAGTCTCTTCAGTCAAACAAAACTTGGGAGTTGACTGACTTACCTAAGGTTGCAGGCCCATAAGTAGTAAATGGATCTTTAAGAAGAAGTTAAGGTCTGATGGTACAATAGATAAATGTAAGGCCAGGTTGGTTGTTAGAGGCTTTGACCAAAAGGAGGGAATCGATTATTTTGACACCTACTCTCCTGTGACTAAAATTGCCACCATTAGAACTCTTATTGCCTTATATGCTATCTTTGACCTTGTTGTGCATCAAATGGATGTTAAGACAGCTTTTCTTAATGTTGATATAGAGGAAGAGATCTACATGACCTAACCCGAGGGTTGTGTAGTGCTTGGTCAAGAGAATAAGGTATGTACACTAAGGAAATCCCTTTATGGTCTGAAGCAAGCTCCTAAACAGTAGTATGAAAAATTTGACAGCTCTTTAGTTCAACATGGTTTTGTTACAAATTTGTCTGATTTATACATTTATTCAAAGGTGATTGAATCATAATGTGTGATAATATGTTTATATGTTGATGACATGTTGATCCTTAGTACAAATTTGCTTGCTGTAAATGAGACTAAAAAACTGCTATCTTCTCTTTTTGAGATGAAAGATTTAGGAGAAGCTTATGTTATCTTAGGGATTAAAATCAGGAAAACTAACTCTGGTTTCTCATTGTGTCAGTCTCATTATATTAAGAAAGTGTTTAAAAAATTTAACTGCTTTGATGTGACACCAGTCAGAACCCGTTATGATCGTAGCACACATCTCAAGAAGAATAATGGACCTAGTGTGTCGCAATCTGAGTTTGCTAAAATTATTGGAAGTGTAATATTTCTAATGAACTTTACTCATCCTGATATTGCCTATGCTGTAAGTAGGTTGAGTCGTTACACTCATAATCCTAGTCAAGAACATTGGAATGCCCTTCATCGTCTGCTTAAGTATCTGAAAGGTACTAGTGATTGGTGTTTGCATTTTAACAAATTATGTGCTGTATTAGAAGACTTTTGTGATGCAAATTGGGTGACGGATAACGATGAAGTGAGTTCTGCTAGTGGTTATGTTTTTACTCTAGGTGGAGGGGCTGTGCCATGGAAGTCTGCGAAACAGACTTGTATAGTCCGCTCTACCATGGAATCTGAGTTTATTGCTCTTGAGTTGGCAGGTCAAGAAGCAGAATGGATTAAAGGTCTGTTGGTAGACGTACCATTGTGGGGAAACAGGAAACACCTATTTTCATACACTGTGACTCGCAGGCAGCAATAGGAGTGGCGTAGAACAACGTCTATAACGGAAAGAGGAGACATATCTGTATTAGACATAGTGCAGTGAGACAATTGCTAAAACATGGTGTCATATCCTTGCAATATGTAAGATCCGAGAAAATTTTGGCGGATCCTTTCACTAAAGGATTGACAAGGTAAGTAGTGCTTGAATCATTGAGGGGGATAGGGCTTAGGCCAATGGTTTAAAGAGATATGGTGGATACCCACTTGTGGTCAAACAAAACCATATTACTCTTCAAAATGCACCACATACTCATCCCTATGGTGTGTGGTGGTGTTGTGAGGTTGAGCTTGTGCTCTTAATGAGTTCATACCCAATGTGGGGGTGCTATTGAGAAGCACTTGATGAACTCACCGCATGATGATTGTGAGGTTAAGCCATATGCTCTTAATAGTTCCATAGCCATATCTATGGTGGTCTGTACAGAGATAGACTTGATGGAACTACTTATGTAAGTGTGAAGGTTTGGCTGCCTTCTATGAGAGATTTTGGCTATCTCTCTAGAGCAGTTATGAGACCCAAGGTGTGCGCATGGCCCTTAAAAGAGCTAAATTTCTTATCGCAAGGTACACAGTATCTTGAGGGTTGGTATGTGTTGTGGGGTTCTCGTTCAGTATCTAACAAGTTCAAGTTTCGTTCACTTGTATGGTTCTGGATGTTGCCTCACCTCACTACGTATCCATTTAATCGAAAGACATTGATACTTAAGTATCTGTCCCTCCTTTGCCCAGATCATCTTTTCTTGACTGTGTTGCACCTTGTATGCCATTAGTGGGGGATTGTTGGGAGTAATGGCAACAAGGCTTCCTTTTTCCTCTGTCTATCTTTCCTTTCCTTGTCCCACATAGAACTTTTGGAGCTTGTTTTTGGTGTTTATATATCTCTCTCATCCTTGGCTTTATCGAATAGCTTGGTGATGTGTTTTATGGAGTGTATTGTGGTTTGGGAAACCACATACGCGTGCGCTACTGCCGCCCGCCCGTCCGGTCCGGGCGTGGGCTGTGGGTCCTCTTTACCTTTATTGGGAGATTTTTGTTTTGGGCTTGCTGATAGCTTCGTCTACGCAAACTAGCCGTTATATGCGTCAAATGAAGTTAATCAGTCTTCCTTATTTATCTCCCTTATACCAAATTCTGCTCCCTATTCTTTGTCCCATGATCTGCCCCATTTATCTCTTTGTAACTGCTCCTTTACTCCTATAAAAGGAGCTTATCAGTACTCAGAATGTCACACACAGAAAACATTCTCTTTTTCTCCTCTTCATTCTTCATTGTTTTGGGCAGAGTTACTGGCGTGCCTCAAACCTTCGACCACGAGTGCACGTGTTCTGGGGTACTGCGTTATCCTTGGGGAGCGTCCGGCGATTCCGATTTGCATCTTAGTCGGGCCGTAAATGCTTTCAAGGCAGTGGATTACCACGACATAGTTTTTCTTTCCTGTATACAACCATTGATCCTACCTCTTTTCTAACATTTATAATTCCACCAGTTCTGGTTTTTAGTGCAATGAGCATATCCAACTAACCCACAGGGGATCCTTTCTTTGGTAATGGCCCAAATATGCTTGGCAATCAAAGTTTAATTCCAAGCTTTCATATCCTTGGAACCCTAAAATACTATGACTCTTTGAACTACACAAGTAATGTCAAGCAATAAGTGCCCTCTAGCTGTAAGAATCAATAGCCCCAACGGATGACCTTAGGTGCCCAAAATCTATGAACCCCATCAACACAATATTAATGAAAATGCTTCTGCCAGCATATGATAAGTGTCTAGAGCGCCGTCTTTTGACTCTGGTGGTCATTTTATCCATTAATAACTGACAATGAGACGTTGACAACCTAGAACCTGACATTGGAACTCCTAAGTTTTTGAATGGTATCTTCGCCTTTGCGAAATCAATTATCTCAAGTATTTCTTTTTTCTTTCACATTTTCATCAGCACCAGAGACAAAGAATTGAGGCTTGGTCGGGTTAGTTAATTTGCATACCAGTTGATTGAGAGAAAGCTTTGAATGCTCTAAATAAACACTATTCAACTTTACTCTAAATCTGTAGAAAAGAAACAGTTCAAAGGATAATTGGTAGAGTTTCAAAGATCGATTTACATCTAGCATGGGAGTAGAACATACTTCTTTAATTCTCCAGCTTAACCATTCTATTGGATGCCTCCGTAACCAGCACAAAGAGCAGTGGGGATAATGGATTGTCCCATCCTAGACCTCTTTCTGCCTCGAAAAAGCCATGAGAATCATCATTGAAACAAACAGAGAAACTAGCAGATCTCACGCAAACCCCTATCTAGCTGGGGAATTTGAAACCAAGCAAAACTTTGTCAATGAAATCAAAGTGTATGGACTCATAAGTCTTTCTTAGATCTACCTCCAAAAGAAAGCCTTGTGGACCAGTTTTTGTCTTCTAACCTTTGATGATCTCTTGACGAAGCATAACATTTTGCATCATCTCTCTTCCAAGAATGGAGGCACATTGATTATCACTCACCACATTCCTAAGAACCTCTCTGAGTCTTTTACAAATAAGCTTGAATATGCCCTTGGATAAGACATTGCAGCATGAAATACGCTTAAAATCCCTAGCCTCCTTCGGACAATCAATTTTAGGGATCAATACTGAGTTACTATGGTTGATTTGTTTCACAATTTTTCAGCTTTGAAGAATTCCAACACAACCTGAGCCACTAGACCTCTAATAACATCCCAAAAAATTTTGAAGGGTGACAACCCTAATTCTAAATAATTTGAAAATGTTCTTAAATCAAATATTAATTTAGTAAGCCCTAGGGGTGACACTCTCGTGTCTTAACAAGGACACAGGGCTTAGGTAGGCAATAAGGTACTAATAATGCCTGCAATAAATCTCATTAAAGTCCATCTAACTTAGCAAATCATCAGACCATAAAAACTCTTTAAAAAGAACGACTTTAAAGCTAGCTATAACTTAAATGGATAATGCTAATGATCATTATTAAACAAATATGCTAGAATTAGCTTGTTGCCGAGCATTCCTCGCCAACTACCCTCGTCCCTAATCCCCGCCAGATACCTCACCTTAAAAAAAAAAAAAAACAAAACAAAACAAAACAAAACAAAACAAAAAGAATCAAGTTGATAAACTCGGTTATGCGAGTCTAACAAGAGAGAGTTCATATTAAGGCTGATTTTCAAATTAACATGTTGACATAAAAAATTTGGGTGACCCCATTTTATGTGCTCTTTTTTCAGCAATGGTCTTTGGTAAAGATTCATTATGATCTTCTGCAGATATTGTTTTTGACTGCTCAGCATCATTTGCAGAAATGCCATCTTTGAGGACTTGTTCAGAAGCATTAGGAATGCTATTTTCTTTTGCAGATATATATTGACTTTGACTGCTCAGCATCATTCGGACAAATGACTTCTTTGAGGATACATTTGAAGTACTAGGAATGTCATCTTCTTTAGATCCTGCACGTTGGAGAAATGACTTCTTTGAGGATAAATTTGAAGTATTAGGAATGTCATCTTTTTTAGCTCCTGGAGGTTGGGATGTTACTTCACAAGTCTGCTATGTTGTTGCAGTGCTTTAGCTCACAGGGATTAAACCAAAACGTGACATAATATCATCCTTCTCCTTCACCTTTCCTTCTTTGATGCAAGCATTGATTAGTGTAGCTATTGCCTCAAATATAGATATATCAATTTGGGTGGGCGGGTTAAATGCAGGTCCGTCTATTTTAGGCTCGGGTTTGAAAATATTAAACCCTAACCCTAAAGTTTCGGGTTCGAGACCAAACCCAATGGGTTAGAAGCATTTTTATTAAATTTTTCTCCTACAAATATTACCAAAATTAATGTAATTTTTTTAAAAAATAAAAAAGCATCTAGCTCTAAAACTTCAAACTTTAATTTTTACACTCCTTTTTAGGTGTCATTCTACTGTATCTAAGACTCATTTATTTTTTAGAACATGTTTTCTCCACAAGAGAATAAAGAAAAAAGAAAAGAAAAGAAAATTGCAGACACAATTACCTAAAATTTCTACGAAATATACTTGATGATGTTAGTATCACTCATCTAGAGTAGATGATTAATCATGTGCAAGCCCTTTTTAGCCCAAATATACTACTCTACATAGTGACACAGTGTTTTTATTAGATGATGAAAATGTAGTTTGTCAATAGGAAAAATACCAAATAATTTTAACGATGATGCCACAACGATGAAGTTATTATAGCAATAGACTAGAGTAATGCATACAGGAGAAAGATATGAAATTTTAAAAGAGGGTGAAACATAGGAATTTTGTTCTTTTTAAGTAAGATTTTAGTAAAAACTTAGCACATATATTGGATCAATAGAATTTTTGCACAAAATACATGTATTAAAAAATCAGCTTAACTTAAATGAGTCGACCCTAGCCTTAACCGTTGTGACCCAAATGAGTTCGGGTTTCAAAATTTTGTCCAAAACCTTACCTTTTTCAAATGGA
>JAKOGI010004289.1:20000-29601 GCA_029747015.1 Carnegiea gigantea
GACAAACCAAGTGACCATATTGACAAAAAAAAAAAAAATTGAATGCTGATAGGGATCCACGTAAGTCAAGGTCCACTTAAGTCAATGCTAGGTTCATTCGTCAATAGGACGGTTACACTCTTCTTCCCCCTTTTGGCATCATTAAAAAGCATAAACAACATTATAAATGCAAGAAAAGAAGTATGTAGCAGAAGGGGCAAGAGCATTAATAATGAGATATTACATTAAAAAATACAATGCCAAAAACGAAATTAAGAAAGGAGGAGACTAGAGAGCAGCCTATACAATCAGGGAGCAGGGGGTGGTTTCGTTTGCAGAGGAGGAATGCTGGGGGCAAGAGTGGAGAGAAGTGCAAGGAGATCTTCATGGCGTTTGGCCGAGAGAGCTCGTTCCTCAGCAAGAGCAGCCTTGACAGCTGAGAGCTCATCCTTGAGGCGAGCATTGTCCTCAAGAACAGCCTCAACTTTGACGGACGGTTGCCCAGAAACAGGTGGTCGAGGTGGTCGACGTCCCTGTTTGGAAACTGACCCTTCGCCAACCTCATAGCCACACCCTAGGAGAGTGTCAATCCCAATCTCATCAATGATTTGGGCCGCCACTCTTCGTGTGAGCACTATCCCAAAGTGCTCAAGCACCCTTGTCAACAGAAACCCATAGCCAAGATCATGTGCCCGGGTGGTGTTCGCAATTTGCTCTATGTAGCGAATCATAATTGCAGGGAGGTTTACTGGTTCCTCCCGATCCAGTAGGTCCACCAAACATTGATCGAAGGCATCTGCTGAGTTTCGCCCTTGACCTCGCGGTATTATGTTCTTGATAGTGAACATAAACAGTAGTTGGTGCAGGGAGGTCATTTCACCCTTCTTAACCGAAAGGGGTGTTCTCAGGCCCTGTTTTTGACTAAGGCGTTTGGACACCTCTAAGAGCCTGGCTGGTTCCAGGGCAGTTTTGTCTTCCCTCACATACACAGCAAATCCACGAGAGGGGATGCCCAGAATATCACTTAGGGTGGCTTCATCAAAGGAGAAATGACACTCATTGACAGCACTAGTCACTACCCCATTTGTGATAAAGCAGTTGGCATAGAATTCAGCCAACTCGGGCACAGAACACCCTTCCTGGGTGTTTGCAAACAACTCAAGCCAGCCTTGGGCTCGAAGCTTGGTCAAGAACACCCCCAGACCCTGTTCCTCGAAAAACCTTACATTCACTACCTTCCCCCTGACGACATTGCGCTTCAGCAATTGCGCATGTTTATCAGACATAGGAGAGGGAGTGAACTGCTTTGGGCGTTTAAGGATAGGAACAGAGGTGGTAGTTTCTGGTAGGGGGGCTGTTCTGGGCTTTCGCTTGAGGGGTGTTTTGGCAGGAGAGGGCTTCACAGCAGGTTTATTGGTTGGTTTTGGAGGAGATTGTTCTTCAGAGGACTCAGAAAACACCGGTGTCCCCTGTTTGAAGGTGGTGTTCTCAGAGTCAGAACTCGAGAACCCTTCAGAAGAAGAAGAAATCTCCTCGATGATAGGAGCAGAGGGTTTGGAGGGACGATGAGAGGATTGAAATGCTAGCCTTGCAGATTTTCGAGAGGGCTTAGAGGATTGAGGAGAAGAGGGAGTTTGAGAGGGTTGAGACCTTGGTTGTGGCCTTGTTCTTGGCGTTCTGCTACGCCTAGCCACGATTTTCACCCTCTTCCTTTTCTCTCCAGTTTGAAAGACTGGAGGGAGATTTCAGCCTCAGGGAGAGAATTCTTCTCTAGACTCTCCTCTGACGACTCATTCGACTTCCCTTGGAAGTCGACATGCAGATCCTCCACAAACACACCTTCGACAGAGGTAGCCCCTGTTTCTGTCGCGGTGTCAGAGAATAACCCAGAAGAACAGGGCTCAAAATTAAACCCTTCAGGGGTTTCCAAGAATTGTTCTTGAGACCCCGACTTTGTTCCCTCTGACTCAACTGAAATGGGACAAGCAATTGCCCCTACGAGGAACACCAATTCCCTTCGACATTCAAAGGGAATATCATCCATCCCCATTCCCACTGATTTTAGGGACAAGCTTTTCAGGAATTTGAAAGGCTTGTACGAGATTGGGCGAGAAGGAGCAGGGATTGAGGAAGCAAGAACGAGGGCTTTTGAGTGAGAGGTGTTGTTGGAAGCCATTGTTTGCTAGAGGAGAGAGATTAGGGTTTAGAGGGTTTTGCTAAGGTTTGAAAGCAAGAACAGAGGAGAGAGAGAGAGAGAGAGAGAGAGAGAGCAAGACGGGGAAAACAGACACACGCAAAGGGGGTTTTTAAACTCCCTACCCGTTATGAAGGGCCACCTAGGAAACACCTAGAATTTAAGCAGGCAGCATACATTAATGACAATCAAGGCATACCTGTTCGAGCCATCTGTTCTTGAACATGCTTCTCTCATTCCAAGGTCTGTCATGAATACTCTTTCTCCATCTCCCAAGGCAGCAGTCTTCATAAATAATCATAATAGCACACAAGACTACACATATTTGTTAAGCATAGACCACTGTTTTGATAGCAATAATTGCAAACAAGTGGATAGAACAGGTATTATAGGGTGTTTTGTCAGCTTGCTCTAACTCTGAGAACAGGTGTTCTCAGGGTGTTTTCACCAACCCCAATTCCAGTCTGTTTCTCTCAAATTGGTCTCTAGCTAGTGCCTTAGTGAATATATCAGCAATTTGATTTTCCGTTGAGCAAAAATTCATAGAGATTAAACCCTTTTCAACATTATCTCTTAAGAAATGATGTCGAATGTCAATATGCTTTGTTCTTTTATGTTGACATGGATTTTTGGCAATATTAATTGCACTTGTGTTATCACAAAAAATAGGAATGCGTCCAATGTCAACACAAAAGTCCTTAAGCTGTTGCCTTATCCACAACAGTTGAGCACAACATGAAGCTGCTACAACATATTCAGCTTCTGCTGTGAACATGGTAACTGAATGTTGCTTCTTGGTAGCCCAAGATACCAAACAAGGTCCAAGAAAGTGAGCCATACCTGAGGTACTCTTTCTATCAACTAGGAATCCAGCATAGTCAGCGTCAGCATATCCAACAAGATCAAAATTGCAACCTTTAGGATACCATAAAGATAAATTGGGTGTATGTTTCAAATACCTTAGTATCCGTTTAACAGCCTTAAGATGAGTTTCCTTAGGGTTAGCCTGAAAACGGGCACATAAACCAACACTAAAAACAATATCAGGTCTACTAGCGGTTAGGTATAAGAGTGACCCAATCATACCCCTATAGAGTTTCTCCTCAACTGAGGGACTCCCATCATCCATAACCAACTTGGTTGAAGGAGAAATAGGAGTGTCTATGGGTTTGGCTGACTCCATCCCAAAACGCTTAAGTAACTCCTTGATATACTTTTGCTGATGGATCATGGTGCCGTTTGGAGTTTGCTTGATTTGTAAGCCTAAGAAAAAAATTAAGCTCACCCATCATGCTCATCTCAAACTCACTCCTCATCATATTTGAAAATTCATTGCATAAATCATGATGAGTTGCACCAAATATAATATCATCAACATATATTTGGACAATCAAAAAATGTTCCCCCTTAGATTTTAGAAACAAGGTATTGTCTACCTTGCCTCTTCTAAAATCATTTTCAAGTAAAAAACTTGACAACCGTTCATACCAAGCTCTTGGAGCTTGTTTTAAACCATAAAGTGCCTTGTCAAGTTTAAAAACATGATTTGGAAAATCACCATTTTCAAAACCAGGGGGTTGTTTGACATACACCTCTTCTTTAAGGTATCCGTTTAGGAATGCACTTTTAACATCCATTTGATATAGCTTGATTTCCATATGAGCTGCAAAGGCTATTAAGATTCGAATAGCCTCAATTCTAGCAACTGGTGCAAAGGTTTCTTCATAATCGATCCCTTCTTCTTGATTGTATCCTTGTACAACCAGCCGTGCCTTGTTCCTAGTGACTGTTCCTGACTCATCCAGTTTGTTTCGGAACACCCACTTGGTTCCAATGATTGTTCTCTCTGCAGGTTTAGGTACAAGGTGCCATACTTTGTTTCTCTCAAATTGATGAAGCTCTTCTTGCATAGCCGTGATCCAATCTGAATCTGCAAGAGCTTCATTCACACTTTTTGGCTCAATGTTAGAAAGAAAAGCATAGAAAGCACAAAAATTCTTTAGCTTAGATCTAGTTTGCACTCCAGTATTAATATCTGACAAGATTTGATCAAGAGGGTGCGAACTATGGTGCTTCCATGGTCGTGGAGTAAGAGGATCCACAGACCCATGCTCTACTCTAGTCGTAACATAATGCTTACGATCATCTCCCGAGCCTGTTTCTGCACATGTTTGTAAGTCTATTCCTGAAGAACACGGTTCCGAACAGGGTTCAGCGGTGTTTTCCCTTGTTTGGTGTTCACCTTGCCTGCTGTTCTGAGGAACACCTTCAGGAGTTGTTTTCTCCATGGGTTCTTACCTCGTTTATCTTGGAGCAACACTTCTTTTCGAACAAGACCTAATTCAAGTTCATCTTCCTGTGCATCATTCTCACTCAACACGTTAGATTCATTAAAAAGCACATGCACACTTTCCTCAACACACAAGGTTCTTTTGTTAAAGACTTTGTATGCCTTGCTGTGAGAAGAATAGCCAAGGAATATTGCCTCATCACTCCTAGGGTCAAACTTTCCTAAGGCATCCTTCCCATTATTATGCACAAAACACCTACAACCAAATGTCCTTAGGTGCGTAATATTGGGTTTTCTGCCTTTGAAAAGTTCATAAGGAGTTTCATTCAACATGGGTCTGATCGTGCATCTATTTATAATGTAACATGAGGTGTTCAATGCTTCTGCCCAAAAAAACCTAGGAAGACCACTAGCAATAAGCATTGTTCTGGTCATGTCTTCCAGGGTGCGATTTTTGCGCTCAACCACCCCATTTTGTTGGGGTGTTCTTGGAGCTGAGAAGTTATGATCAACACCATGTTCATTACAATAGTTGATAAAACTTGCATTTTCAAACTCAGTTCCATGATCAGATCTCAAGCTAATTAAAGAGTGTCCTACTCTCTTTTAAACCTTTTTGAGAAAGGCAATAAAATTCTCAAAGGTTTCATCTTTGGATGCCAAAAACAAGGTCCAAGTAAATCGAGAGTAATCATCCACTACAACAAGCACATACTTTTTCCCACCTCTACTAGTTATCCTCATGGGACCACACAAATCAATGTGTAATAATTCTAGAGGTCGGGTAGTGCTTACACATTTTTTCGATTTAAAAGAAGATCTGACTTGTTTGCCTTTTGTACAAGCTTCACATACCTTGTCATCATTAAACTTGATGGAAGGTAGTCCAACAACCAAATCTTTGGAAACAAGTTTGTTTAACAAAGATAGGCTTGCATGACCTAGTCTTTTGTGCCATAGCATTATATCATCATTTAATGCATTTAAACAAGTCAGATTATTTTGGGGAAGAGTGGAAATACAGACTTTATAAACATTTTGACATCGCTTCCCCCTCAACACAACATCTCCTGTGTCGTCATTCACAACTAAGCAACGTGTTCGTGAGAACACCACTAGGTTGTTCTTGTCACACAGTTGGGACACACTTAGCAAATTGTGCTTTAAATCATCAACCAAGTGCACATTGTCAATTGAATGGGAGAGAGTTTTACCAATATTACCTATACCGACAATTGTCCCAGACTTGCCGTTTCCAAATGCTACACTCCCACCATTCAAAACTGTAAGTGAGAGAAAATTTGATCTTTCTCCAGTCATGTGCCGCGAACACCCACTATCAACATACCACAGCTGCCTGTTTTCAAGGTTGTTTTCTGATCTGTTTGACAGGGTGTTTCTTACCCTGTTTGCTGGGTTGTTTGTGGGATTGTTCTCTCTCACTTCAGCCTGCAAAACAAATCACGGGTTAGTTTTGGGAACCCAGATCCACTTGGGTCCCATTCCTTTAGACATGTAAAGCTCATCTTTTCTAATCCAGATTTGTTTCACATACCTTTCATTCTTTTCATTGGCATGTTTTCTTAAAGGACAAGAATATCGATAGTGACCAGTTTTACCACAATGAAAGCAAACAATGTTTTCAGGTAATCCCACATACTTTCTATGAAATTGGGTAAACTGTTCGTTTAGGCTTATACCCAAGTCCCTTTTTGTTTCGACTGTGGTGAGTGTTTAACCAAGCAAGGGCCTGTGAAGATTTGTTCCAGCGTTTGTTTGTGCTAAGCTCGGTTTCCAGTTTTTCTTTATTAGCATGCAAACCCTTGTTCTCTTTGAGCAGGGACTCAACCATTCCTTCCACCTCAAAGAGTTTTTCCTCTATTCGAGAGTAATCTCCTTCTTTTATAAAGAGGTTTTCTTTGAGTATATTAACATTTTCATGTAAACCGAGTTTTTCATTTTTAAGAATTTCATTTTCAAGCTCTAGGTCACGAACTTCTCTTTTTAGATCAGCACATGTGTCTATCAAATTATATAGAAGTTCTTCTAAAGTGGCTTTGTTAAGACCATGTACCTTGTTCTTGAGATCTGAGAAGCTGATTGTTGATTCATCATCTGAATCTGAATCACTTTGTGCCATAAGTGCTATGACTCCTTCTTCAGCTTCAGATTCTCCTTCATCCTCAGAGGTATCTCCCCAAGCAGCCAGCATAGCTTTCGAGAATCGCTTGCCCAAATTGTTTACAGGGTGTTTTCGACCCTGTTTTCGAGGGTGTTCGGGCGTCTGATCTTCTCGAAGCAGAGGGCAATTCTTGACTAAGTGATCTGGTTTGCCGCACTTGAAACACCCTGTGAGCTGTTCTTTGGAGGTGTTTCTGGACTTGCTGAAGTCTTTTCTTTTGTTGTTTTCCTTGACCTTTTTGAAGAATTTCTTGAATTTTCTGGACATTAGGGCCATTTCTTCATCTTCAAGGTCAGAGTCAGTGTCCTCATGTGCTTTCAAGGCAAGCCCACGATCCTTCTTTTGCTCCTCTCTTTGCTGTGAGTTCTTTCGGAGTTCATAGGTCTGGAGATTACCAATCAACTCGTTAAGGGTGATCTTGTTCATGTCTTTAGCCTCTTGGATGGCTGTTACTTTGGCCTCCCACGTGCGAGGTAAAATTCTGAGGATTTTCCTCACCAACTCTTCAGTGGTGAAAGATCTTCCCAGGGATTTTAACTCGTTCGTGATGTGGGTGAACCGTGTATACATGTCCATCACAGTTTCATGATCACCCATATCAAACAACTCATATTGTCGCATAAGTAGCTCAATTCTAGATTGTTTAACTTGACTCGTACCTTCATGAGCAACTTGCAGAGCATTCCAGATAGCTTGGGCTGATTCACACTCAGAGATGCGAGTGTATTCATCGGGTCCTAGGCCAAAATATAGAAGCTTTTTGGCCTTGGCATTTTTCTCCATTTTCTTGTAGTCCTCGGCATCAAACTCTATGGATTCCTTGGGAACCTTCTTACCATCTTCAAGCACCTTGGTGGGAACAAGGGGCCCGTTCTTGATGAGCATCCATAATTCATAATCTTCTGCCTGAATATAGTTCTCCATCCTATTCTTCCACCAACTATAATGTTGGCCGTTGAAATAGGGTGGACGAGTAATGGATTGCCCTTCAAGAATTCCTTGTGGGGTACTCATCTTCAGAATCTCTCAAGGTGTTAACCTTTTGTAAGAGAACCCACTCTGATACCACTTGTTGAGTTCGTGAGTATACAACCACAAGAGGGGGGTGAATTGTGGTGTCTGATTTTCGCGTTGTAAATAACAAACACCCTAGTAGAGGTTGTTCTCAAATGACAAACACCCTGATAGCTTGTTTGCACGGGGTATTCTCAATTATTGCAGATGCGAAAATCACCAAGATAAATGCGAAAATAAAGCACACACAATTTTTACGTGGAAAACACCTCTAGCCCAACTGAGGTGTGAAAAACCACGACCTACCTTATGTAGGATTTAACCACTTTCACTAACGGGCTTCACACGTTACAAATGTAACACACCTTGTTACAACTTGCAACCACGTAACCTTCTTCCCAAAGACAGGTTACACCACGTCCAACCTTCGCAAGATTAGACACGTCCAAGTCCACACGACTAGTCCACACTCACTCACTTTTCTGATTTAAGATCAGGATTACAAACACCTTACAGGGGGTGCTTCTTACTAAGCAGATGTAAGGTACAATGAAGATCCTATTATGCCAATGGTTTGAAAACTCAAAATCAAACACAG
The DNA here is from genome assembly GCA_029747015.1 of Carnegiea gigantea. Taxonomy (NCBI): domain Eukaryota; kingdom Viridiplantae; phylum Streptophyta; class Magnoliopsida; order Caryophyllales; family Cactaceae; genus Carnegiea; species Carnegiea gigantea. The sequence goes on from JAKOGI010004289.1 coordinate 28,258, forward strand.
CTTGTCACGGTTTGCTTTTCAGAATGAAGCTCAAGAATCTTTGAGTGTAGACCGTGTTTTCTGATTTTTCCTGAATTTTTCAAAAAGCTGTGTTTAACCAAATTTAACCTGAGTTTTCTATCTGCTCTTTTCTCGTGTGTTGTGTGTCTACTGGGAGAGAAAAAGCTGAGGTTTTTAAACACAAAAACCAACGGTCATAAGCCACAGAATCAGCTAAGTATAGAAAACGATTTTCAATCAGGAAATGTTCTCCTACGGCTAGTGATAAAATTTTGCCAAAATATAAGGGATTTGATATCTTAAAAGATAACCCTTATCTTCCCATGACCGTCAGGTGGATTCAAAAAAGCAACCAGAAATTTTCAGCTTTTGAAACTTTACCATATCCGAAAATATGGTCAAAGGAAATCTTTAAGTTTTGGCAAATCTCCCAAAACTTATTTTCGAAAATCTCCCATAATATTTTCAAGAAATATCCTTTCCAGAGAAATAACAGTTTTGAAATTCAAGGAAAGTAATCTGGAGATCTTAGCCAACTAAAATAAATTTTCAAAGATAACCGGGTGTGGCTACTGCAGTTCAGAAACACCCTAGGCACCCTGTTCGCAGGGTTGTTCGCAACTGGTGTTCTGAAGCACTTAGCGCAAATACCGATTCAAGAGGTGTTTAAAATGATGTTTTCAATATTGGCATATTAACAAGAGTCTAATTAAATAAAACCTATATACCCAAGACTTCTTGTTTTGAACCAGTCATCTTGTCCGAGATTTGTAGAGCTGCTGTGAACACCAAGGCCACCTTGTCTGCTGGGGTTGTTCTTTGCATTGCTAGAGTTCAGGAACACGCTTTACAATCAACTATAGAGCTGCTGTGAACACCAAGGCCACCTTGTTTGCTGGGGTTGTTCTTTCCATTGCTAGAATTCAGGAACATGCCTTACAATCAACTGTCGAGATGGTGTTCTTGACTTAATATAGAATCACCAAGTAAAACCTGTCTAGAAGACTTGTTCTCACATGTAGCAAACCAGTTAATACAATAAAGATCACAAACACCAGTTAGGCCTGTTTGGAGATCGTGTTTGGAGCAACATTACTAGGACAAATTTTTACACTTGGATTTGTTATCATTAAAACTAAATATAATCACTCAACAACACACACACACACACACACACACACATATACATATAAACATATATCTATATATCTATATATCTATATATATATATATATATATATATATATATATATATATATATATATATATATATATATATATATATATATATATATATATCTATACGTATATATATATATATATATATATATATATATATATATA
>JAKOGI010004290.1:0-7500 GCA_029747015.1 Carnegiea gigantea
TATATACACATATGTATATATATATATATATATATGTGTGTGTGTGTGTGTGTGTGTGTGTATATGTACATGTATGTATATATGTATATGTCCATATACACCCACGTGTGCATTCATACATATATACATGCAAATATATCTATGTATATATATATGTATATATTTGTATATATATGTTTATGTGTGTATATATATATATACACGCACACACACACACATATACATATACATATAGATGCACACACACATGCTTTCATGCATACATACATACATACATGTGTACATACTTACATACATACATACATGCATGGATGCATACATACATGCGTATATATTGCAAGGACCTATCGACCCCGAGAAGCTATCTCTTATTGTTGTCGCCCACAAATGGTTGGACTTGTTTACTATGTATTTTATGTTTGTTTGAATTAAATCATATTTATTTTATCTTTTTTGTTTTTTACGTTGGTGTGCATATTGCAGTAAAAAGTGCAGGTTCAGCCCAGTGGCTACACTCAAGACTTGTTCCAAGAGCCCAGCTGAGTTCCTGGGCCATAGCCTAGTGCAAGTCCTTATGCTGTATCCTGGAAGTGGCTATTACCGAGCCTTGGAATCAGGCCTGCATGTCGAATCCCAAAACCAGATCATGTTCCTGGGTCAGAACTAAGCCTAGATCCAGAACAAACAGTTCAACTGTAGGGATCCTGAGCCTAACTTCCCAATGCAGGAAAATCAAAGAAAATAAACAAAAAAGGATAAAGAATTATGAAACTTTAACTAATAGAGTGGCCAGTGAGTCTTTGCAAAAGCTTACCAGCCAAGTCTACTATTTAAAGTGAACCATAAACCGATAGGCACAACTGAAAGGGACACTGAAAGGAATCACTAATTCACCTCAAAGAGGTTTTGGAGAAGCCCTCAAGTAATCCTTGGTGTGGGAACCATCTTGGCTCTGTAAGCTCAAACCGAAGATCCAGATTCGGCAGCAATGGTACGATGATATGATGGGATGCATCACATCACCACATGCCATCATTGATGACCTGTACTATTCAATATGTGAAATTAGATTTTAACTATGCTATCACACAGTTATACAACATATTAGCATCAATCATGTTAAATAATGCAAATTAAAGGTACAATATTAGTTAACAATAATCCAAAAGTAAAATAATTAATTACAGTGGGTGGGAAATTACCTAAAGATTACTTCTTTAGCAATTTGAAGTTAAAAAAAATCATGAAAATAAATAAAGTAGGATGATAAAGGGAGGGTAGAGGTTACGCCCTCAGGATAACTTACTAAATTTACTATGAACCCAGCAAAATGACACCTTTTAATGATTAAACCAATCTTTCCTTCTCAATACTCTCAATATAAAGTATATCAGTTAAGATTTTGCCTCTCTAATTTTTAGTACCTCTCTACCAGAAAATGTCGCGTGATTATTCAATTCCTTTACCAATCAAAATGGAACGCTAATTTGTAATTTCCAGCTAATGCCTAACTGATACCTCTAGCCCCTAAAGTGGCCCTCATTTTATGGTGGTTGAGGGGACAGTCTAAATTAGTTTAGAGAAATTGGATATACTTCTAGTCTCATTAAACTTAATCTAGACGGGTGCACTAATTCAGCTAGGAATCTGATTAACTAGACGTAGTGAACTAATCATCGTAGGATTTAGATTAATTAATCCTGCTTAGGCAGACACTAGCTCACAGTGCTGAAAACAAAGGATCCCGGTCGTGTTTGCTATTAAGTGAACCGGTCGAGCTTCGTGGCTTAGATGAGGCCTACTAGGCTAGTTCCCTGCATAATCTTTTATTTTTATTTTATTACTTCAGATTCTATTTTTAATACTAACTTTGCTGGGTTTCTAAATACATAAGTTGGAGTATTTTTTTTTTTTCAATTAGGCAATTAAAAATAAGATGTGTTTTTAGGTATCTATAATTAGCTTCCACTTTAACCGAGCCTGATTAAGGCAAAGGTCAAAGTAATAGTCTTCAATTCTAGCTACTTTTTTGGATATCTTGATGTGATTCCTAAGCCTCACCCCTAAGGATCCTAAGACTCGACACCCGCAACTTTTGCCGTGATGGTGGCTGTTGATATGAAATCCAAACTTGGCTGCTAAGTGTCTTGAGATTCGGTGCCCGCCAACTTTCATCGTGACAGTGGTCGATGATGTGAAATCAAACCTTACTACTAAGGGTCCTTAGATTTGGTGTCCGCCAACTTTTATTATCACGGCAGTTGATGATGTGAAATTCAAATCCGACCACTAAGGGTCCCGTGATCTGCTATCCCCTAACTTTCACTGTGATGGTGGTTAATGATGTCATATTGTGCTTAGAGCCAGCAGTTTTGAAATTTGACCTTTTGTTGGTATGGCAGACCTTTTTTCGGTGTACAAATTTTCTATGTTGACCTCTCGCCAGTCTAGTGGACCTTTAATTGGTCTAGCGAATCTAAACCTTTCGCTAGTCTAGCAGACCTTATGGCAGTCTAGCGAATCTTGATGTTAGCCTTTCACTGGTTTAGTGGACTTTTCACCTGTTTGACAGGTCTTGATTTTAGTGACATGGGAGCCCAAGAACTTGTAGGTAGTTGGTGGCATCTGAGCTTGCAGACCTGTAGCAAAATTCCTATGAACTAAAGGGCATGAAGGCCCATCATTAGTCGGGTGTTAAAATGCCTAAGGCTCCCAGTTTGACCTTTTGTCAGTTAGTGTAGATGTTATTCTGATAGGAGCTTGCTAAGCTGAAGTTTAGTTAACATTCTTTTTATGAGGATGTTCGTGAGTTGCTCCTTTGATATAAGGGTAATGGTGTTTGTGTTAAGCTCTCTTGGAGGATCAAGTCCCCACTTTGGCTAAGCCTGGTTAAGGCGATGGTCAAAGTACAGATGTCTTTTGTGACAGTTGTTGATGCAATCTTAAAAACCATTAATACAGGTTCATGGCTGACCAGGGTTGTGTACCCTTAATGTAGGATTGTTTTCGTGTCTAAATGCGCACCTCTTCTATCCAGGGTTCCCAAGTGATCAAGGCGAAGGACGGTCTAGTAAATAGGTTAAAGATACATGTATAGATGTAGGTGCACTTAGTACTCTAAGTGAGAATATGCATATGTGGTGACTATGCAGACTCAATTGTGCTAATTATACAAACATGTGATAACCTAACCTTGTATGCATGTAGTTGAGGGTCTCATCCTAAGTTTGGGGTCCAATGGATAAGGCTAGATTAAGGTATATGAGACTGATGGATTAGGCATAGTGGTGTTAGGCTACAAAATATCGTAGAATGAGGGATAAAAAGTCGAGTGATTGTTGGGTTAGCCTGGGTCATGAGGTACAAGTTGCCTAGGATAGGGATTCTTTCTTTTAATGGAGGAGTAACTTATAATTTTTTATTAAAGTGTTCATATTCTAAAGAAGCTCCATTAATTTCTGTTTGTTGTAACAAAAGCCTAGACATGTAAGGATAGTGATAGTTGAGAATGCTTTTGCTAGTTTCAATTGGATTAGCCCCTAGTCCAGTAGAATAAATGTGATCTTTCCCATGTTGGGAAATATTTACAAGTTAGTAAATCATTATTGTGTAGGGATGTGTTAGAAAAAAAGATACCTTCGTTGGTGTTGCCCAAAGTTGGCTTTAGTTTAGAATATAGTTATCTCCTTGTTGAGAAATGTTTACTATGATGGAAGCTCTAATATCTAAGTAAATGTAGGGGAGTCCCATGTCTTGCATAATGGGTGACTGCCCACTTAAAAAGCCTGAGAATATAGAGCGAGTATCTACTTAATTATAGTTATATTCGAGATCAAGAGTCCTGAATTTTGTAATGGCGGTGAGATTGGAGGCTATGATGATTGAGAAATAGTGGTAAAGTGGGTGAATGGTTTGTCGAAGTCTAATTTGATGGGCTTAGGCAACAGAATGCTTCCTTTTCCTCAAAAACAAGGTTTTATTTTCACTCTCCTTTTACTTGGTTCACCTTTTCAAGTTTTCGAACCACCCACTCTCTTCTTTTCCTTCTTTATTTTAGAGACCAAAAGATCTAATGATCTAATGAAGATGAGCTTTGTAGTCATGCCTTTTTTGAGGTTAACTATCCACAGTGGAATTAGACCAGTCATAGTTCAAGAGTAAGAACATTTAGCTTAAAAGAGCGATGCCTCTAGGAGGAAGTGTAGGCTTCAAGTTTAGGATACTAAAGGAAGTAAATTGGCATGAAGACTCACACAACCCTTATGAAATTTTCAAGTGTGCATGGGCAATGAGGTTAGGGATCATCAATTCTTCCTTTCTTTATTCTTTTCTTTTCAAGCTTTCACTATTTCTTTTCTCTTTGTTTTTCTTTTCCTTTTTTTTTCCTCCTTGTATGAGGCCATTTGGTCTTGATTCTCTTATTTTTGATTGTTGATTTTGAGATCACCTATGACACACTCCTACTCCTGGTTAGGTTAGATGTGTCTATGAAAGAAATAGCCTCATTTGAAGGCTTAAAGGGGTTTAAAGTGATAATGTTTTGGGTTTAATGTAGGAATAATGTAGGTTATCAAAGAAGATATCCTATCTTAGGCATCTCCTTTAAAGTTGCATGAGTTATTATAAAGAAATTTTTTATCATTCCCCTTTTCAAATGATAGATTGAAACCCTTAGTCTTTTTTAATTTTGTTTCTATCTCTCTCCTTTTACCTAGCTTACCTTATAAGGTTTTCAAGCTAGCCCCTAACTTTTTCTTTTTTTTTTTCCTCTGGATTCATCATATGACATAAACATTATAGAAAAGAGAGTGTATAGAATAAATAACAGAAGATATTTTATTAATGATTAAGGTTTCAGGTCCTCTTGTGTGGAGACTCTTCTTCCACAAGCATGTCAATATTCCTTAATGCTATGAAGTTCTCAAATGACCTGAACCTTAGATGTTGCCTGTGTGATGGCTGAAGGTTTCTGATAAAAAACCTTACTTAATTAGCCTTTAAGGGTCGGTTCATCACATGAGCAGCCTTTATTGTCCATTGAGTAAGGAAGTTAGAAAAACCTTCTTTTCCCTCCTGCTTAATTAACTCCAAGTCACTAATACGCAAGGTTAGCGTTGTGTGAATACTAGTGTAAGAACTCTTTGCACAGATCATCCTATTTCATGACCATTCATAGATTAATAGTATTATACAACCTTATCACATCCTTATCAAATGCCCAAGGAAATATGATGTGGAAGATGTCCTTGTCAACTCCTTTTGGAGTCATGAAACTAACAAAATTTCTCACATTGGTGATGAGGGTTTTCAGTCCCAGGAAATTTGATGTTTGGGATAGTGCTTTGGGGTAATTTCTCTTTTAGGATTGAAGTGAATCCTGCATAGTCATTAAAGTAATGGAAAAACACGCAATAATCTTTAAATAGTCATTCTATCCGATCATTCGTGGATCGATTTGAGGAGTGCTCTTTTACACTTATTCTTCCTTCTTCTTATGAGTTAGCTCTCCCTTTCCTTTATCTTTCCATTCTTTGTTGCAAGACTTGTCACCATTTTCTTTTAGGGTGTCCTTGATAATGGTTTAGAGTGTAGTGGTCATTAGTTCCATCTTCTTTTCACTCTTTTCTATTCTAGGCTGCATCCTTTCCATCATCTTTATAAGTTAAGCGGTCTTGTTATTTCCACCCGTTGGAATTGGTGAGGGATTTGAACTTTGATTTGAATTGTGTCTTTGACACGATGGTTAGAGTTTCCTCGGGCTCTTCTTAAGACAAAATTCTTTCCGTTTATGGAATCCGCCTGTATACCTTCTTAGTCTTCTTTATCCTGATCAATAAGGTGATAGTTTAGAGGAGTTGAATATTGTTGATGTGAATAAAGAAAATGAAAGGTCCACAGTATCAGCTATGGGCTAAAAAAAGCAGTTAATGACTTATAGCCTGGTTGGGGAGGAGATAAGGTTAAGAAGTTGGATTTAGGCTAATGGTTTTAAATGAAATCGAGTCGTGTCATAGACTAGAGTCCAAGTTAGGCTTAGTTAGCAAAGCCATGGGACTAATCTGGGTCTAAGTATGGCTTATATGACTCACGGGCCTAGACTATGCCTAAGCATGACCATGGTTTGCTTTGCTTAGAATGGGCTAGTTTAAGCATATAGATGGATCTAGGTGGAACCATGTATGAATCCTACACTTAGGGAATATAATGTATAGACCATAGACTTATGCATTGGATCAAATATGTAGGTCCTAATTGAACTTTATGCATTATGAATGTGACGCATGATTAGGTGCAACTTAGAAGATTAAGGCTCTAAAGGTTTAATAGGCACCATTGCAGACTTCAGACCTAGATGGATTCATGGACTATGCATGATGAGACCAAATGATGCATGACTCTTTAGGTTCAAGTATCGTACTGATGTACTAAGACCTAAAATGGACCATGTCTACTTATAAATTGAGACCACATACTAGGAGCCCAGGGTACTGATTTTATATTATGGATGCTGACCTACAGTGGACTCTAAAGCAAGCAGACTAAACTGAACGTATCATGCAGGATACCGGTCGAGTTCCTTGTTGTGCCCTCAAGGTTGATATCCTAACCTTTACTCTTTTCTCCTAAGTCTAAACTTAGTTAAATGCAAACAGACTCCATAGGGTATCGATTAGGTTCCACAGTTGCCTAAAACTATCTTTTTAAATGCTGACTCAAGCCTAAACTGCAAAAATCTTGGTCGGGTACTCCTAGAATAGGCCTAAACTCTACATCTTACCGAGATACAAACTAGCATGCATAATCTTTTTTTTTTTTTTTAAATGAACACCCAGCCAAACTCTTTCAGGCTATGCTAAATCCCTTATGATAACCACAAGCAAAGGCTAGACCCTATTTATGTTCAAAGCTAAGAGCCCCTAGATCTCAATTGGCCTTAAAGCCGCTTTCGTTCATGACCCTAGTCACTAAGTTTGACCTTTCCTCACATTAGCTCTCCTCAGACCTACAACATCAATACATAGTCCTTAGGGCTAAGGAAGTGGAATTATACAAAAACACATTCAAGCATACATATGAGTTTCATCCTAACCTACAGTTCTAAGTTACAAATGTTTCAAATAAGATCTAGAATAGTCCTCTGACAACTAAAATGCTCCGTACGTCATTCATGGAGTGCATGGAAAGACTGGAATATTTTGGTTGCTTCCTTGAGTCATGCGGACCGTCGTAAGTGGATGAAACAGTCGCAGGCTCAGTTGTAGTTCAGAGTGGACCCACCGAGTCAACCAATTGTCTTTACGAGGGGGAATAGTGGGGTTTAAACCTAGAGGCACTGTTAATCCTGTCAGCGTAGCTCCTTTTTAATGTAAGGATGCCTAATGTAAGCATGATTAAAATAATTTCCCATATTGAATTTCAAATCTCAGCTACTTCAAAAAAACTCCCCAATGGAGTCGCCACTGTAACGACCATGACCCCAGGGAAACTATCGTGGGTCGT
>JAKOGI010004290.1:12500-29571 GCA_029747015.1 Carnegiea gigantea
AGTGCAAAACATGCTAGACTTATTGCAAAATGAATTTGCAGGAACACGCTCTCACCCACATGAAATAAGTTCAGCTAAGGTGATAGCGTGTAATAAAGAAAGATTAGTATAGCTAATAAGTGAAGTCTAAAAGTAAAAGCAAGGGTGGAATTGCAGCAATAAAAGGTTCACCCTTGTTCATAAAGATGAATTGCATATGTAATTCAAAGCAAGCTCTATGGACTTATTAATATAGGTGAATTAGGGCACAAGCTATAGATGCAAATATGTTTTCAGTGAAACAGAGAGTTAAATGATGAAGGCCAAAGTTATCGGAGTTTTAGTAAATCATTTAAGATGAATTAAGGATGTATTGCATAGTAAGCAGCAAGATATAAGAGCATGATCAATAAAAAAGAATGTACGAGTGTTCTGGAGAATCCACAATCCTTCAGAAGTTTGAATAAAAAAGTGGAAAGTCAAACAACAGTGGAAGGAAGCAACTTCAAGGATGAAGTAGATCCATAAATATAGGGAAGTATTAGAAGAAGGAACATCAATGTGAAAGACATACTCCAATTGGCAAGCCCTGGTAATCAATCTGAGGTCGAAGAAACACACAACAACAGAGGAATGAGGTCAATAAATAAATTAAGATGACCAAAGAAGAGATAGATCAATGATTGAAAATAATAGAAATTTTGTCGATGTTAGACCTTAATTAAAAGAACCAATGATAGATTATGAAATGATAGGTGAGGGGAATACTAACATAAGGTAGGTAGAATGAAAATGACGACAAAGGCACATGATTCAAGAATGGAAGGCAGTAAGAATCAAATGGTCCCAAACATTGGTTACTTAGAGAAAAGAACATTTGACATTAGTTTAGAGGCTAGATAAACAATAAAAATAGATGGTTTAGATGGTGATCAAACATCATAGGAGCAATTTGGAGATCGGTAGTTGCAAGCAATAAAATGTACAAGGTAGTAGCTTAAGAGCTGACTATAGAGTTATCCATCTGCATAAGGCTTTTTTTTTTGGAAACCCCTAAGGTTGCAACATTTGAGAGACTTCAGGTCAGTGGGAATAGGTGGAAATTAAAAGTGGGATTGGGTATAAATACATGAAGGGGGGATTTTACAAAAAGCTACCTCTCATCAGTTATGAAAGGACACATACGTGGGCTGGTGTGATTGCAAGAAAGAATCATGATGCATTCATGATGATCAAGAAGGAAAAGTAAAAGATTAAGACTAAAAGGTTGGAGGGATCGTGGAGTTTCACAAGGGAGAGGTACTGTATGAGGTGAAAACAGGCTAGCCTTATACTCAAACCCTTGCTAGAAAAACTCAAGCAACGCTGATGAGAGCATAGGGTAGGAGATTGTAAGGGATTAAGGTAAAAATACTATAGAAGGGAAGCCCTCATTTGATGTTTTTTAATTAAAAATTCTTCAAAATAAAGGAAACATTTTTAAACAAATGTAATAGATTCAGAGATGCTAGTATGAGGTGGTAATGAGAAACAAGATTTATTATAAACATAGTGGATTAATAATAAGAAAAAAGATTACCTAAGGTAACCCAAGCAAAGATAACTAATTGGAGACAGAGCATAGTTTTCTAACTTAGCTGTCATGATTCTACAGAAAAATTTCGATTATTAGTAGAATATTCAATATGGTATTGTTAAGATAGCTTAGACAGATTTGCATCCAGTGGATGACTACGACCTATCTAGGGCTTAAGGGTTGGATCATGCTACGACAAGGCACGAAAATGACCAATACTTAAATATAATTAGAAAAAAAACCCAAAGGTTTTGGTTGAAGGACTACATAATACATAATAGAACATACTTTTTGAGGCAATCCTCATGTTAGTGGACTCAGGCTATTATAGGCTCTTTTAAGTCAACAAAAAGATTTATATGGGTACAATTATATGGATTTGACATGCTAAAAAGCAAGTCACCTAATTTTTCAATGTTTACGTAGAAATTTCTTGTATTTCCCCATGCTCTATGAGCCTTCACTGGCACATCGTGGTGTAGCCGAGGTGATACATTCTAGAACAGGACAATCTAGTATTATGGAGTCACCAATTATAACCAAATGCACCCCATGCAATCCTTAACTCATGTTAGCGAGTCACTAATCCAAGGGGGTCATAAGGCAATGAGGTCAAATATCTTAAGTTCTAGCAATAAGAGGTTCATAAAACCATGATTTTTCTCCAATTGTCACTTAATAATCCCAGTATATCCACCAATTACGTCCATTTATTGGCTAGAATATAAATTATAATCCTAAGAATTTCTTAGAATATGGTATACAAAAGTATAGGATATATATACATATATATCCCTTCCTCAAGGGTTTTTCTTTAGGTACCACAGGTATAAGTTAATGCCTTAGGGAAAATGGATATGGTTGAGGTTGTTAACCACTGCTCTTATATTTTGATTATTACCTCGTTGAGGTAGCCATCTCATTCTTTAAAAAAAAAAAAAAAAGATACCACCTTGTCGTTGAAAGACCCAATAAGAAATTATGTATGCCTTCGTTTCTTTAAAACTTCCTAACAATCATCTTCCTATTAAGAGAGGAGGGGTTGGTTTATATATAACTTTTGACACCCCCTCCTCCCTAAATATCTAGGATACTTTCAAAAAATCTGAGATATTTTCAAAAAAATCTCAGATATTTTTTTAAAAAATCTTGGATTTGTTGCTGTAATAACCTAAACATAACTACCTTAGTGTTAACTCCACTTAACAAAGTTAAGTGCCGCATTTGTGCAAATGATTGAAAGGAAGAGTTATAAACTTATTTAATGCTTTACATAATTTCTTTGCTTTTGTTAAGTAAATAAAATAAGAATGTGAATAAGCATAATAAATAATAATAGCATAGAAATATATAAGATTTTTTTGAAATAATATCTAGAGTTTTGGAAAAATATCTAAGATTTTTTGAAAAATATCTTAGACTTTATTTTTTGTGTAAAACATCCTAGATATTTAGGAGGGAGGGGTCTCAAAACTTATATACAACTGTTGGGTGCTAAATTATCGCATTTTACATGTCTTTTTCACCTAATTTTAGCTTGTATGATAATATAATAGTTAGGATTTTTGTTTATTTTATTTACTTTTATAGGTAATAAGTGCAATCGAGCAAGTACCGTGAAAAGAAGCGAAGAAGGAATGAAGAAACAAGCAAAGTAGCAGGGCGGCAGGTAGCCGGGGGGAGGCATGACAGTTGCCGACCAACCCCTACAGTCATGGCTAGGCGAAAGCCGATCATCAGCCTGGTGACAACCGTTGGCCCCTGGCCTACCACGCCAGCTTCTCGACCTGCCTTGATTCCTATTTAAAACTTATCTTTGGGATTTCTTGAGGGGTTCTTGAGGAGACTTTTATGCTAGTTTTAGGGTAAGTTTAGCTAATAAAAACCCCAATAGGGGCCATTAGATTAGGGAGATTAGATTGTACTTTGGTTGTTTGGATTCAAAATTGAAGATTTTCATTCAAATCAATAAAGCCTAAGTTTTCTCTTTTCTCTCTCTCTTTATGTATTTCATGTTTTGTTCCCGCTTTTGTTCATTTGAGCATGTTAGTTTAGATTGTATTTAGTTTAAATGTTTAGCTTTTATTGTTAATCCATGTTAGTTTAGCTTGTTAGATTAGATTAGTTTCATCCTTTCTTTTCTCTAGTTCATGTTTGCTAGTTTAGTTTTAGTTTGATTTCATGGCTTTCTTGTGATGAATAGTAGCCAGATTTATTGGCATGGATTGTGATTAGCCTTTTAATCACTAATTAGTCTTGGATTAGGCCTAACCACACCCAATTTATACCTTGAGCTTAGAGTTTTCTTTCGTGCCCGCCAAGTGTTTGATAAAATGCTTGCAAGAGCTTTCATCCATATTTTTTGGCAATTAACTTATACCAAGAGGTGAGGTTGATTAGCCAGTGTGGGGGAAAGGATAGTTAGGATTTTGACATAAAAATAGTCCCGATTCTAGCTAGGTTTGAGCATTGCTAATCTCGTAGTTTAGTTAGGCTAGCCCCATTAAAATAGATGGTTAGACTAATTAGACTAGCTTATGACCCTTAAGAGAGGGCTTTGATATTCTTCATTCATGCAACCGACCATATCGAGTTCTCGGTATAGGTTTGGTAGGTTAGGACTTTCCCCGATTGCTCGGTTTGTCAATTGGGCAAATCGAAACTCCAAGCCTCTTTTCGTATGTTTATTAGCTTACTTTAGCTTGCCTTTCTTTCCTTTTCATTTAGCCTAGCTTGGAGCACTCAATCTAATTTCGGTACTTGAAACCCTACTTCCAGTGGACAACAACTTGAGTACTCAACGATAGACCTTACACTTGGGGTTATAAATATTAAAACTTAAATTCTTTCTATCAAGTTTTTAGCGTCATTGCCAATGAGCTGGCCCTTTTCAATATTAGGGTTTACTTGAGCATTCGAGGCCAAGTCTTTAGAAAATCTTTAAAAAAAATTTAAAACTTAAAAATTTGAAAAAAAAATTAAAATAGCTATTTTCCATTTACCTCAATTTGAGCATGAACCTTTTTGGCAATACTTATCTAGATAGATATCGTGCTTAATATGTGCATTTCACTTATGAAAAATGGGAAGTATGCAATGTTGTGCTTGAGGGGATAACACATGAAACCCGAGCCACCCTTGAATCTATGTGTTACGGTGGTATGTGCCCTTTAGATGTTGATGATATGTGGGACTTGTTTAAGTCTTTGGCTTTGTATTAATGGCACCACGAGAATGCTAGTAAGTCTTTTGTGTGCCCTTCCCCTATCTCCTATGATTTGCATGCTTATTCTCCTCTTGTGTGCTCTTATTGTCAATCTTTTGACCATGATGCGAATTCTTATACCTATTATGATATTTCTGATGCATGCTATGCGAAATTTAATGTCGTAATAGAGACAATAAATGAGTGACATGAGTGTCTTGTTGGTAAGATGAGGGAGTGTGGCCTATTGCAGACCGACTCTAGTCCACTTTCTCATAGACTTACGGTAAGTCTTTATGATGATATGAGTCTTCTTTACCCCTAGAGCTAATTTATGGTTGATTCACCTTTGACCAGCCTAAAGGAAGTGAATGATCCTCCCTTACCTTCTTCATCATTCGTCACTCTATCACTATCTAGCATACCTAGAGACACTACTGAGGGTGTCTTGAGCTTACTTTCTTGCCCCCTCCCTTTTTGTCTCAGTGCATGGGGTTAGAGATAGATGAGTCTCTTAGGGGCGAGGCTAGTTATTTTGAGGATGATTCGCTTAATTAGTCAAGTGATATTGCATTGTTGTAGCCTTCTTTTGAGGAGTTGCATAGTGATTATATCAATGAGAAGATAATTGTTAGGAAGCTTTAAGGAAAAGAAGGCATACCTCATTTCTTATCAGGTCTTTAAAAGACTAGCTGGTGTGATCTTTTTGAAAGGAGATGTGCTGCCTTGATGAGGGGATAATCAAAATAGTAAGAGCAATAGTTGGCAACCTCAAGCATGTCCATTTCCCCTAAGGCATTAACTTATACCTGTGGTACCTAAAGAAAGACCCTTAAGGAAGGGGTATACATGTCCATATATCCTATACTTTTGTATATCATGTTCTAAGAAGTTCTAAGGGTTATAATTTACATTCTAGCCAATAAATGGACATAATAGATAGATAGGCCTAGGAGTAGTAAATGAGGTGTGGAAAAGAATCATAAGAGTACAAACCTTTTATTGCTGGAACTATAGATATTTGATCTCATTTCCTTATGACCCCTTTAGATTGATGTATCAGTACTATGAGTTAAGTATTGCATGGAGTGCATTTGGCTATAACTAGTGACTCCACAATGCTAGATTGTCCTGTTTTGGAAGGCATCTCCTTGGCTTTACCCCTGATGCTTCAGTAAAGGCTCATAGATCAAGGGGAAATGTGAGAAGTTCCTACGTAAACATTGAAAACTTAGGCGACTTCCTTTTCAGCATGTATAACCCCTACAAATGTACCCATATAAATCTTCATATTAACTTAAAAGAGCCTATAATAGCCTTGAGTCCACTGACATGAGGATGCCCTAATAAAGTATGCACTATTATGTATTATATAGTCCTTCAATTAGAACTTTATCTTTTTCCTATTGCAATTAAGTGTTGGTCGTGCCCATGCCTTGTTCTAGCACGAACCCTTAAGCCCTAGATAGGTCCTAATCACCTAATGGATACAGAATTGTCTAAGCCATCTACTGAGTATTCTTTTAATAATCGAAATTTTTTCTATAGAATCATGATTGCTAAGTTAGAATATTATCCTCTCGCTCGAATAAGTTATATTTGCTTGGTTTACCTCTGGTAACTCTTTTCTCATTATTAATTGGTGCCCACTTTGGTTATAACAAACCCTAACTCCTGTTACTACTTCATACCAGCATCGCTGAATCTATCACATCTATTCCAGACTGTTTCCTTTATTTTGGAGAATTTTTAATTAAAAAAGCTATCAAATGAAGCCTTCCCTTGTATAGTTTTTTTTTCCCCCTTTAATCCTTTAGAATTTCCTATTATATGTTTTCATGAGTGTTGCTTGAGTTTTTCTGGTAATCCTTTGAGTATAGGACTAGCCTGTTTTTAAGTCATACACTACCTGCCCTTGTGGTACTGCAACCCCTCCAACCTTATAGTCTTGATCTTTTACTTTGCCTTCTACACCCTTATGAAAAACGTCATGACTCTTTCTTGTACTCACACTAGTGTACGCATGGTACTTTCAAAACTGATGAAAGATACCATTTTGTAAAAGCTCCACTCCACGCGTTTGCTCCCAACCGCACTTCTAATTTCCACCTACTCCCACTGACTCAAAGTCCTTCGAATGTAGCGACCTTTGGGGTTTCCAAAATAGAAGCCATATACAGATGGATAACTTTATACTCTAATTTTTGGCTAATACCTCGTATATTTTATCCCTTGCAAATAATGTATCCAAACTGCATTAAGATATTTGATCACCAAGTAAACCGTCTATGTTTACTGTTTATTTGGCTTCTAAACTAATGTCAAATGTTCTTTTCTTTGAGTGTCCAATGTTTGTGACCATTTGATTCTTACTGCCCTCCATTTTTGAATCGTTTGCCTTCATCGCCATTTTCACTCTACCTACCTTAGTACTATTCCCCTCAACTATCATTTTATAATCTATCATTTGTTCTTTCAATTAAGGTCTTACATCAACAAAATTTCCATTATTTTCAATCATTGAACTCGTCTTACATCAACAAAATTTCTATTATTTTCAATCATTGAACTATCTCTTCCTTGGTCGTGTTAATTTATTTATTGATCTCATTTCTCTGTTGTTGCGTGTTTCTTTAAACTTATATTGATGTCCGAGGCTTACCAGTTAGATTATGCATTTTATATTGATGTTCTTTCTTCTAACATTTTCCATATTTGTGGATTTGCCTCATCCTTTAAGATGCTTCCTCCCATTGTTGTTTAACTTCCTTTTTTTTATTCAAGCTTCTGAAGGCTTGCGGATTCTCAATGTAACACCCTTATCCACTAGGATTAGGGACATCAATGTTGTTTTAAATTCTGGAGCGAAATGAACAGAGTTTCATCTAAAAACTGACCATTTTCCAAGTTTAAAGCCTTACATTAGGTCCTTACAATGAATGAAAGCATAAAAGAACACCAAAATAAGTTCAACGATTACACGTTGGAGTCCACAACTCTACGAGCCACACGTCTAGAGTATACCAAACGATAAAGTTCAATAATAAAGAAGAAAATAAAGGATACAACTCAATGGATCACATATTTAGAAAACTGAGGTTTACATCCCATAAATAAATAACTTCAACTAAAACAAACGACCCTCTATTCAGATGGTTAGTCCACATAGCCATTCAGAGCGACTGCTATTCAATATGCAATACATGAACCAAAGTACTTTACTTACACATATTTAGAAATCTAGGGATACATCATATTACATTATTAAACTCATAAGTCTCTCTCTCTCTCTCTCTCTCTCTATATATATATATATATATATACACACACACACATGTATATATGTATACACACACACACAAAGCAAGGGGGAGACCCCAATTCACCTTACATAAATCAACTTCTACTTGTCACATCGAAAACCTGGGAAAAGGGAAAATAGAGAGGGGATAAGCTACCAAACGCTCAGTGAGTAATCCTCAACCCCGAGAAAAATAAAATAATTGCACATAATATTTTTAAGTAGCAATCACACACATTTTGATGTTTAATATCACATAATAATCACATAAGCCATCTCATATTCATTATTACCTCAAAATCCTTCAAGATTTATAAGATATTCCTAATCTCTTTCTGTTTCATGCACAAGAGTCTCTTTCTGTTTCATGCACAAGAGTTCTCAACTGACCTAAACTATGTCTCTTATAGCTTAGGAGTGACAATCATTTGCTTAACATCATATAGCAGGCATACTAGACTCAAGGTAAACTGACTCATGCATAATTTCAGGTATGGAGAATAGTAGAGCACTTAGTTCATACATAAACACCTATCATTAAGGAGTTCAATTAAAATCACAAAGTGGGATTCTTTTTAGTAAGAGACTGGATTTAACGTATGAAGGCAAGGACCATTACTTAAGCTGAAGTAAGCATTTCTAGAATAGTCATTATTCACTGAAAAATCATTTGGAACTCAATAAAAGCTCTTTTCAAGAAATACATGCACTGTTCCAATCTTTGTGCTAGGATAGTCCTCGAAAGAGAGTTTTCATCACATTAGAGGTATGAGGGCATAGGATTCTCATATTCGTTCTCATAGGGTAGATCTATACTTACCCTTGGGAAGATCTACACTTACCCTCCATATTATCCCTGGGGGTTCCTTTAATTAGTGGACCATTACCCTTATTAGGGTCTTATAGGGTTCCCTCTTCTAGGTCTACTCCCTAGGAATTAAGGTTCTGGCATGCCGGGTCTGCTCCCTAAATATTTGGCCCAACATTTGGCACCATTCTTGTAGCATAAAGCATTTCAGATGCATCTAAATTTAAACACATTTTACCTCAAAATTCTCATTGCATCACGACAATGGCATTTTCATTCTCAGGAAGGCTAAAATGCCTGAATAAGGTCATTTGACTTTCAAAAAGTATACAACCATTCATCCTGTCAAAACATGCTTCTAAACGAGTTAATAACCAAATATGCATTCGCTTTTCAAAGGAAATGTTATTACAACTTGTCTTAAAAGCTTACAAGTCTACAACTTACTCATAATCATTTTTGCTTAAAAGCATTCTTATCAAGTAAATGGTCTAACAGTCATTACTAACCACATAACTCAGCATACGTGTTGTATCACAGAAGTTCACATGCATACTTATCAACACACATCTTCAACCACAAAGCATACATGTTCATTTGTAATTCGCGTTATTTCCATCTCGATAGCACATTTAAACAACTTTTGAAAGCAATTAAGGGGTTATTAAATATTCAAGTTACTTGCTTAAGTAGTTAGAACATTATTTTAGTCATTGTAACAAACAAATGACTCTTTAGCATAGAACTTAGTCATGACATACACATGTAGCACCCACATGAGTCATAGGCTAACAAAATCACAACTTGCTTCAGCAGCATGCCATCGTAGGCTTGAAACATTTGACATATACATATAATTATGATGATAATTGAAGCAAGTTTAAGATTTATGCATGCAAGTTCGATCATAGAAAATAAGCAGACAATTAAAATATCTCAACACTTCTATAATTTACCGATATAAAACACTCAAACCCGAACTCCTTAGTCGCAGCACTAACCACATAGTTCATCTCAAAACACATTGTTTTAACCCAAATTTATAACCCAACCTTCTTCTAATATTCAAACTCCCAATTTCATTTCGATTCATTTCCTTATAAACTTAAAGATCGTAAACCTAAACATGGATAAAGCTTTTATAGTTACTTAGTAATCTAAGAGTACAATAATTATCCACTTGCTAATATGATATTCTCAATTCATTTCAAATTCCAATCTCATAGTTGAATTAGGGTTCATGCACAATTCAGAAAATGATTTGCAAATTAGTAATTAATTTAGGAAGCCAAGAATCACCCACCTCGAATCCAAGCCAAAGGACCAACTCCTTGGCTAATTAGGTGGATTAGGGCTAGGTTTGACTTTCCCCTTCTTCTTCTCGGCCCACTCCCATTCCTGTTCGTGCCCACCTTCATTATTGCTATTCTTCTTATTCCCTCTGCCGTCGCACTCCTAGTCAGGTCGACTGTCTAGGTCAGACTATCTATAAGGGCGGTCGTCATGGTGGTACTCAAACCTTCGTTGTTCAATCCACAGCTTGCATGACACCAGAGTTCGACCCCTAGTAAGCGGTGATGCCACTATGAGGCGGTTGTCGCCTTACCTCACCGCCGCCTCCCTACCGCTCCCCCGGTCCCCTCTCTTTGCTTATTCTCAGTCACTCTTGCTCGTTATCTCTCTCTCTTTGCGGTGGTTGCGGGGGAGTTGTGCAAAGGGTGTCGCACCAGATGCGATGATGGCTGGCCACCAGTTGCCAGTGACGCTGGACCCTCCACTCGCTCCTTCTCTCTCTCTCTCTCTCTCTCTCTCTCTCTCTCTTTTTCTCTCTCTCTCTCAGGTTTTGGGGCTTCACTGGGGATGGAGAAGCAGAAACCCCACCTTTTGCCTGTTTTTCCCGTGAAAAGAAAGGTCCTCGACCCCCTTTTGTTTCTTTTTCCTATATTTTTATTTTTTTTGTGTGTGTTGGTTGTTTAATCTCACTTGTTAAACCAGATTCGGTCCTAAATCATTTGATTTCGCTTAATTTTAACCCCAAATATCCTCACACAATTTCTTAATTTTGTATAATTAGCTATCAGCTTAATTTTAATGAACTCCCTAATTTCACGTAATTGCATATCAAATCAAGAAAATTAATAAAATTACTACGTATACGTATTACACCTAATTAGTACACAAACAGATAATCTAACATGGCCAATTAAGTAGAGCATAGTTATTGAAAACATTAACCCAAAGAGCTAGCCCTAGATTAAGAATCCGGGCTATTACTCTTAAGAATACTCGTACATTCTTTCTGATTGACTACATTCTTAAATCTTGTTGCTTACTACATAGTACATCCCTAATCTATCTTAAACGATTGTTGAAACTTTGATAACTTTGACCCTTATCATCTTCCTCTCTATTTCACTTAAAACATATTTGCATCTATAGCCTACACCATGATTCATCTATATTAATAAGTCCATGCAGCTTGTTTTCAATTGCATATGCAATTTAGCTTTACAAATAAGGGTGAACCTTTGACTACTGTAGTTTAACCCTTTCTTTTACTTTTAGACTTCAGTCACAAGCTATATTAATATACTTCGTTTCATGTTGTCACCTTACAGGAAGTTATTTCTTGTGGGCAAGAGCATATTCCTGCAAATTCGTTTTGTAATAAGGGCTAGTTCTTTCCATTGGAAAGTGTGGGTTGGAAAATGGGTGAAGTTGGTTGAGATTGGTAGAAGTGAGTTAAACTGCATTGAAGCGGGTTTTTTCTAGTTGAAGTGGTTGAACTAAATTGAATTTTTTTTATATGATGGGTAGAAGTTGGTTAAAATAGTGTAAAGTGGGTTAAAGTTTGTTGAAGTGGGTTGAAGTGGATTGAAGTGGGTTGAAGTTAGCTAAAGTGGGTATTTTTTATTGAAGTTGGTGAAGTAGGTTAAAGTTAGTTGAAGTTGGTGAATTGAGATTTACTAATGAAAAGAACAAGGCCTAAGTCTAGAATGTTCTAAACTCATGTTGTTTAAATCAATCTATCGTACTTTTTACATTGATTTCTGCCAAAAAAATCACCCAAGTTTAACCAAAACGCCTTTGGCTACTGAGAGGGTTCGTTGCGATATCAGTACCATCTTTATGATTTTAATCTTTAATTATGACTTTGGATGTAAAGATTGTGTGGATATTTTACCTCTTATTTCCTTGCACAATTAAAATGACTTCACTATCTTCTAATTACTCTTAGGACCCATGTTTATAGATCATGGTGCTTATGGCCCTCTATTTCGGAAAACCCTAATACAGTTATTGCTATCCTATTTTAGTCATCCCATGACAATCTCTCCTCTATCCACCGTCCTTAATTTTGATATTCATTCCTTTTTTAGAATAATAACTCATTTAATTACCATTTTCATCATTATTACCTTAAGCACAGTCATCTTTAGCGTTTAATTTAAATCTAGTAAGCCTTTGACTAATCTAAGTAAAGGGTGGTCAATTTCGATGGGAAACCCAGCGACTTACATATTAGCCTTAGGTGCATTATGTCCAATCAATCATTGAAAAAGCTAAACCCAGTGACTTATAGATTAGCCTTATCATCCTAACTCAAGCAGGCATAGTGTTTATCATAATGATATTCGCAATCAAGAAGTATACCTTAGATCCAAATCATGTTACTGTGGCCGAGTGCATAAAGGTTATCAATGCCTTGTGACGATGGCCCTATATTGATAGAAGACTATAGGGATAACAACTTTGCAATAATAAGATAGCTCTGGTCAAGGTTTTATAAGTAACTATGCTTATCAGAAGCCACCTATGAGATTGAGGAAGAAATAAGAGACAAATTCCAGATCCACATTGGGGTAAATCCAGTACTTCTTTCAAATTTGTAAGTTTTTGGAAAGGAGCTTATTTTAAGGGGAAGATGTTGTCATAAGCTGAACATAATTACCTTAGTGTTAACTTCAATTAACAAAGTTGATGTCACACTTCAATTCAACATTTGAAACATTTATGCGATAACAGTCTGAGATGACAAAGTGGCCTCGAAACCAAATTTAGCAATCCTTGTAAAAAGTCATTCAATGCTAATAAATACATATACAATAGCGTATTTATGCAAATGATTGAAAGGCATAGTTTTAAACTCGTCTAATGCTTTATATAATTTGCTAATAATCTAAATCGTAGTGGCTAATAATGTGGAGGAACAAGGTTTGGACGTTATCATCATCCTACAGATGATAAGGTCTACATTTTGATATCGCTTGCCTCCTGAAATGTCACTGTGAGCTTGTTTAAACTCTATTGGCACTGTTCTCGCCTCTAGGTACTGCTAGTTATGGGCTTCACAATTTGTTTACTTAAACATAAAAACATAAAATATTCTAATTATGAGTCGTGACTCAACATGTTTACCCCTATACTGTAAAGGAAAGAAGTTCATTTTTTAGTAAGTGGCTACATTTTAATTTGTTAGTTCTAAATCATTGAGAGAGAGAATTATATTAAAAGTATTACTGGTTATTGTGTGAAAGTGGAATGCAAACTGATGACCTCATGTGAACAATGTGATAATTGAATATGTGCACACCCCTTAGGCCAATCAAAAAGCCTGAGCTAAAACCGGCGGTGAATTGAAGGGCCTAAGCCTGATAATTGATAATTAGTGGGTCTACTTGCATATGTAGCAAAAGAATATTTAAAAATGGTTCATTAAGTAATTGCATATTATGCAATTTTGATATTTAAAGATATATGATTTTGCGTAAGGTATAGGCAGTAAATGTACCTAGAAGATATATCTCTTTCTTGTAAAAATAATTGTTTAGAACTCAATGATGACAAAACTGGCCTTACTTCCTGAATAATGAAAGGAGAAGGAGAAAGAGGATGTATGGCGTTCATTAAAAAAGAGAGAGGGCTTGGTTTATATATAAGTTTTGACACACCCTCCCTCCTAAATATCTAGAATATTTTCAAAAAAATTCTAATATGTTTTTCAAAAAAAGATCTCAGATGTTTTTCAAAAAAATCTTAAATCTTTTTTTAACAAATATTAGATATTTTCCCAAAAATCTTAGATATTTCTTTGCTATTATTATTTATTTTGGTTATTCACACTATTATTTCATTAACTTAGCAGAAGCAAGCAAGTTATATAAAGCATTGAACGAGTTTGCAACTATGCATTTTAATCTTTTGCATAAATACGTTAGTTTACATCTATCTATAAGCACCAAATGGCTTTATACGAGGCATTGCTAAATCTAGTTGAATAGTGCTAGAACAAGACATGAGAACGCGAACACTTACTTGTAATTTGGCAAAAAATAAAAGGTTTTAGTTGAAGGACTACACAATATGTAATGGTACATACTTTATGAGGGGTTCCTCATGCCAAAGGATTCAAAGCTATTATAGGCTTTTTTAAGTTAATACAAAGATTTATATGGGTATATTTGTATGGGTTTGACATGCGGAAAAGAAAGTTACCTAAGTTTTCAATGTTTACGTAGGAACTTCTAGCATTTCCCCTTGCTCTATGAGCATTTACTGCCACATCAGGTTTGGAGCCGAGGTGATACCTTCTCGAACAGGACACTCTAGTATTGTGGAGTCACTTTCTATAGTCGAATGCACTCCATCCATAACTTAACTCAAAGTAGTGATTCAGTAATCCAAAGGGGTCGTAAGGCAATGAGATCAAATATGCAAAGTTCCAGCAATAAGAGGGTTATACTCCCATGATTCTTCTCCCTTCCTGGCTTAGTGCTCCCACTCATGTCCATCAATTATGTCCATTTATTAGCTAGAATGTAAATTGTAACCCTTAGAATTTCTTAGAATATGATATACAAAGTATGGGATATATGTACATATATATCCCCTCAAGGGTCTTTCTTTAGGTACCATAACTATAAGTTAATGCCTTAGGGGAAGTGGATATGGCTAAGGTTGTCAATCATTACTCTTACTATTTTGATTATTCCCTCATTGAGGCAGCTATCCCATTTCAAAAGAACATAACACCTAGGCTTTTAAAGACCTGATAAGAAATGATGTATGCCTTCTTTTCCTTAAAGCTTCCTAAGAATCATCTTCCCATTAAGATCCACACTTTAGTAATTTCTATGTGCTCTTAAGGCCCATGGTGTCCTTATAATTCATGCATAAGATCCTCACATATGTCACACGATCCTAAATTCTACACTTCCGGGCACCCTCTATGCACTGGAAATGCTGTAGGACTTGTCACCCTTATTGATACCTTAATCAGGACATGCCTCAACCTATGTCATTAATTAATGGCCCATTGTCCATGTGAAACTCAAACATAACGATCCTCAGCCTTTTTACTTCATACATAGTTATGAAACACGTTTAATATGCAATGACTTGGGCATCCATCTCGCTTACTATAACCGACATATTTTCAAATTAGTTAATGACAACACTCATAGTGTCTCTGATCTTGTCACGATTGAACCGTATGATATCAAGCTGTGTATTACAACCCATCGGACTAATGTTCTATGATTATTCAGCTAAACAACGATCGAAATCACTATAAAAGTGTCATAGATTGTTGTGTACACTTGCTTCAATGATAGCTTCTCTTTATATGGGTTCAAGGTTACCATACCTTTTACTGGAGAATATGTCCTCGTGTAAAATATTAAAAACAACTGATACTAGAAAAATCACCAATGAATCCACAAATAGCCTCCTTAGGAAGTAGTTGTTCAAGGCTGACCCGGTTAGATGATTGACCATAATAGCAACGGATGAAAACAAGGTAAATATTAAATAATCATCCTTATTATGTACTCACGCCCATAAATTCATAGTCATCATCACATTTAAAACTCTAACACAACTATTAATCACTCTACAGCTCACAATGACTCTGAAATCTGGCTCTGATACCATAAATTTAATGCCCTAACTTGTGACTACCCTGATAATCCAAACCTTAGTAGGTAATAATGTGTAGGAAAGGGGTTAGGATGTTACCACCATCCTAGAGAAGGTAAGGCTTACATTTTGATGACCCTTGTCTTATAAAACGTCAGTGTGAGCTCGTTTAAACTCCATTGGCACTCTTCCCGCTTCTGGGTGCTGTCATGTATAAACTTCACAATTTGTTCAGTTAAACATAAAAACACAAAATATTTAAATAGTAAGTCGGAACTCAATATGTTTACTCCTACACTGTAAGGAAAACAAATTTATTTTTCAATGAGTAGCCACATTTCAATTCATTTTAGTTTAAAATCAAAGAGAGAGAATTATTTTAAAAATGTTATTGGTTATTATCCAAAAGTGGAACCCATACTTATGAGCTCACGTGTATAATACAATCATTTGAATAAGTGCACACCTCCAACGCCGGTCAAGAAGCCTGACCGAAATTCACACGGGTGAACTGAAGGGCCCAATCTCTTAAAACTGATAATTGGTGGGTCCACTTGCTTATGTAGCAAAACCATGCTTGAAAATGGTTCATTAAATAATTTCAAGTTATGCGATTTTTTGATATTTAAAAATATGATTTTGTGAAACATACAGGAAGCAAACGTACATGGCAAATACATCTCTTTCTTACAAAAATAATTGTTTACTACTCAACGATGACGGAAGTGGCCTCACTTCCTGAATGGTGAAAGGAGTAAGAGAAAGAGCATGAGTGGACATCTGATGAAAAAGAAAGGGGAGTTGATTCATATATAACTTGATAGCCCCTCCCCTCTAAATATGTAGGATATTTGCCTTAAAAAAAAAGATTTTTTCAAGAAAAAATCTAAGAAATTTTTCCAAAAAAATTTTCGATCTTTTTCAAAAAAATTTAGATATTTTCAAAAAAATCTTAGACATCTCTACACTATTATTATTTATTTTGATTATTAACATTATTGTTTCATTTACCCAGATAAAATAAGTAAATCACATAAAGCATTGAATGAGCTTATAACTATGCCTCTCAATTGTCTGCAAAAATAGGCTACTTTACATCAATTTATCAATAGTGAATGACTTTATATAAGGCACTGCTAAATCCAGTTTCGAGGCCACTTTGTCATCTCAGCATGTAACCGCATAAATTTTTCCAATGTTGAACTGAAACGTGGAACTAGACTTTGTTAATGGAGGCCAACACTAAGGTAATTACATTCAGGTTATGACAACATACATATATAT
>JAKOGI010004291.1:0-29566 GCA_029747015.1 Carnegiea gigantea
ATATATATATATATATATATATATGTATATATATGTATGTATGTATACATATATGTGTATATATATGTAAAACCCTAAAAATTCAAAGTCAGATTGATGATGACGGTGTGTCATGACCTAGTGAAGTTTCGAGAACGAAACTTTTCTAAGTGGTGTAGTATGTAAAGCACTAAAAAATTATCAGGTTGGACCGACGTAGACCCGAGTCATGCCAAATGAGTTCTTGGGAAACCTATTTTGATTAAGAAAAACTTTTGATCGATTTTTTTTTTTAATATTCCGTCATATTTTCTCCTTCGATTTTTGTCAAATAACTTTTTAAGTATTATCGTTATTGTCGTAAACATCATTATTTTTACCATCCTTCTATTATTATTATTTCTTACATTATTGTAACCAAAAAAAAAAAATTATGTTTTTCCTAGTGATGGCCGTCAGGCCAAAAGGAAATAAGTGAAAAAAAAAAATTGAAACCCTTTTCTAAGTAGGATTAGAGTTCCCCCCCATGCAAACTCTTTCCCTCCCTTTTTATTTCAAAACCCTAACCTAAACCCCCCACTCTCCCTCACATCTCTCACACCACCCCCCTTTGGCCACTCTCTCTCTCTCTCTCTCTCTCTCTCTCTCTCTCTTCCTCTACCATTCTGCCACCACCGCCGCCACTGTGCTGCCCTCTGTGCTGCCACTCTACTCCTTGTGTGCTTTTTCGACGCTGAACTTGAGCGAAGGCGGAAATCCCGTTGAGTTAACCCCGGTTTCGACTCAAGGTAATTCGTAACAATGATTTAATGGCGTTTTATTTTTCGTCTTAGTAAAAGTGAGTTCTTTTGGCATGATTGGGTCTGGGCGAGGGTCTAAGGATGGAGACCAGGAACGGGTGAAGTTTTGGTGACCCGAAACGTGCAAAAACCATTCATAAAGAGGAAGGGTAAATTGGACAGAATTGACACTATTTTGTCTCAAATTTGGAAATTTGGTATAATTAATCTGGTAGTCCAAAAGTTCTGAAAATTTTATGGTAGGTATATTAGGATGTGACAGTTGCGTGGGTTTTTGAATTGGATGAATCAGAGTTAAAATGAAGGAGTTATGGCTGAAATACTGAGCACTGTCAAAACTAGGCTGCAGGTATAGTCTGCGGTTTTTGAATTTTTAAACCTAACTACTGTGCGAATTTCTAAAAACTCTGAACATAAAATTTTAGCAGAAAAAATTATCTTTCTAAGTTGGGCAACAAGTTGATTTTTGGAGGTCGGGAGAAAATGTTATGAGGTCGAGAATTTAAGCTACAAATCCAAACAGAATCTGGAAGGCAGGGTGTTGTGATTTTTCCACAAGCGTACGGTTTATCGTTGTAGTACCTGCAGGTATCGTCTTCAGGGATGGTTGGGAACTTTGGTTATCAAAAATTCTAAACTAAACTAAAACTAAATGCTAAAATTAACCAACACCAAGGTCAAGTTATTCTACAAATTAATAGATTAAGTAAACAATTTTTTTTTTTTTTTGAAACTTGTAAACAAGGGCATTTGCATAGTAAAGAGAACCAAACTGGAATGAACTTGAAGAGACCAACACTTAGCTATCATAAGTTTAGGCACTGGAGAGCAGGGGCGCATGAGACACGAGAATGAAGGGAATTAGAGCAAGCAAACAAAGGGAAATGAAGGGAAACAAAGCAAAGCAAAGTGACAGAACAATGAACATCAAGGGTATTAAACTGCTAACTGCAATTAAGCTTAAACAATTACATGAACCTCAATTCTGAAAACAAATAAAAGTGAAGGAAAGAAACTAGATCTGAAAAAAAACTCCTACCAACAGAACTAAATAAAACCAGAACTAAATCCCCTAATTTCCATTTTACTCTCGTGCCCTGCCTCCCCGACCTCCATTAAAACTCTCCAAAGTCACCGTTCTCGAATCCCTTTGACTGCCCCCATAATTGCCTTGAAACTATCGGGATAATGATGATGATAATTATGGAACATGAAAGAGGGAAGAGAAAGAGAGAAACGGTTGAAAAATGGCAGATGAAACGCCATGGCCAGCCATGCACTATTCTATTCGGTTTCTCTGGGTCGGTCTGGGGCTGCACGAAGGAACAAGGAAGAAGAAAGAGAATGAAGGGGATGGGGCTACTAGTCACGTGCTAGAATTTTGAGGGAGGGAGATGTGGGCTGAGACATGGGGAGGCAGTGAAGGGCCAAAGAGAAAAGGGAAAGAAGGGACCGACCCAAGGGACGAAAAGAGAGGAAAAAGAAAAGAAGGAAAAGGAAGAAGAAACCGGGCTGCTGGGCCAAGAAAGAGAAGAGGGAGCGTGTGGGCCTATGCCGAGCTGGGCCAAGCAGAAGAGAAAGAGCACAGGCCTGTCTGCTGGGAAAAGAAGGAAAAGGCTAGTCTGGGCCAAGAGAGAAAGAAGAAGGAAGGGAAGCAAACGGGCCAGGCCCAAAAGGAGAAAAAGAAAACAGGGAGGACAGGCCGGGCTGGGCATTTGGGCCGCTTGTTGGTTGGGTTTTTCTTGCTCTTCTATTTCCTCTCTTCTTTTCTTGATCCAATTCTTGACTATTTTCCAAATTTTCAAAATTCCTTCAAAATAAGAAAAATAACATTAAAATTCTAATTTAGTAATTTATTTCGAGCAAATATTAGGTAATAAATGGGTATAAAAATAACATATTTTCAGGCTGAACAAATACCCCCATACCTAAGTTTTGCTCGTCCTCGAGTAAAACAAAACTAGTAAATCCTAGAAAACAAAAGAAAATCCTAACTCACTTTCGTAGGAATCACGGTTGCATTTGGCACGTACAACAAGCCCTTTAAACCCCTAGGTTTCCCCTAGTGGACGAGTAAGGTCTCGTGAGGGTTTGCAGAAGATATACCCACAAAATCTATGAAAAGAAAAAAAAAGACAAAAAAAGAAAAATCTTTTTGTTTTTTTTTTGTTGTCCAAAAATTAATATGTACAAAATTGGGGAAAGATATATACACATTCTAATCAATTGAATCACGCATGTAGCAAGATATTGGCATGCATATAAACAAAATATACTCATCAAGGCACTCTACCCCATGAATGTCATCAAAGCACTAATGTTTCACCCCATTGTATATCAAGACTTGGAATCCATCCCCATCCTACAGCTTAAGTTTACCAAAATCAAATTCAATCCCACTTGCCCGACACAAATTACATTATTGAATTATTAATATTGGAAGCAAGCTTTTCCAGTAGCAGTATTGCCTCAAAGGGAACACCCAGTAGCACGTGCCTCAAAGGGTAACGCCTAGTAGCACATGCCTCAAAGGGATACTTGTCATTCCAAATTTTATTTCATTACCTTTTTTTATTCTTTCTTCTTTTTTCCATTTTTTGCTTTTTTTTTCTCTCTCTTGTTTTTTTTTTCTTTTCTTTTGTTTTTCAAGACAAAAATCAAAGTAATTGTGACTAAAATAAATGGGGGAGGCGATAATGGAAAACTAACACCTTAAGACAATGAGGATGAAATAAATAGGGATTGGATCACACAGCGATAATGAACAAATGAGGTTAGAATTATGGCTTAGAATGACTCACCGAGGACAGAGACCTATCAAGCACATCATGCATATATACAAACTAAAAATCAGAGTACAAGGGATTTAAACTGATCAGAATAGTACAAGACTTCCCAAAAACAAAACAAAAATTTTTTTGTTTTTGATTTTCCAAGGTTTTTTTTTTTTCAAAAAGTTTGAAAAAATGGGCACCTCACCCCCACACCAAAACTCCACAATGTCCTCATTGTGAGAACTAAGAGGCTAAAAAGCAACACACAAAACAAGACAAAATACAAATATATATAAACTAAGACACGACAAAACCCAAAATCACAAAAATCAAAACCAAAAGCACAATCACAAAAGAATGAAAAACAAAGCCAAAGAGAATCAACCAACAAGAAAACCATCCTAGATATCCACGCTAACAGGGAAAAAAAAAAAAGAAAAGAAATGAAAAAGAAGAGGGAAGAGAAGGGAGTGGAACAAACATACCAGGTCAGATCCTGAAGTACACCTAAGCTAAAGCCTCCTGATATAACTAGAGGCTCATGGAGCGTCAGCCACTCCATAATAATACATAATTTGCTAGTCAAATCAAAACCCATTAGCGCACGTAGCAACTTATCATAGAAACAAGACCAAGTCTTAAGAAGATGGAAGCAGGAAACAACAACGAGTTGGAACAAGAAAGAATACATCTACCATTGCAATTCAGCACAAGTAAGGGCCCGTTTCAACTTATCAAATTGTTGGGCCCAAACACCAAACAGGCAGACCTATTCAAAATGAGCCAGGGGAGAGGTCATCGGCCTAGAAAGGTGATCATCATGAACGAATGGTCTGGGCAAAACAGTGGATCCTAAATCCACAAGTTCCTTAAGTTCAATACGTGTATGAGTCTGGTCTAAATCAAAATTCTCAGGGACAACATTTGCAGACTCAATAAAGTCAGACTTGTGAGGTTCTAGAAGGAGTTCAGGTATGATCTGATCAAAGGAGAATGACTCATATTCGACACACAGATCCACATCCAAACGCACATTGATATCAAAAAAAAATGAGTCGTATTCAACAGGGAATGACTCATGAAGTATCAGAGGGTCAAACAAAAATGATTCATATTCAACATAAAAACTCTCATCAAGACTTTGATTGATAACAAGTCCACATGAAAAAGATTCATATTCCACACGCAGAATATCATCATCAAATTCTAAAATGGTGGGCTCAACTTCTTCTTCACACGATATCGTCTAACTTATCATGATGCTTGATAGTAGATGATGGGATGCTCATATCTAACTTATCAGGTCTCTTAGGTTCCTAACCCTCCTCAAACTCAGAAGATTCATCAAAAATGATGGGTGGGTCGGCATAAACTGGGACATCTTGAGTGACATCCGCATGTGAGCTAGATTCAGGTGCAAGATCTGGGGATAGAGACATAGGGAGGTCACTCTTCGGTTCTAGACTTGGCAAAGGCTGGGCATCATGCAAGTTAGGCCTAGATCGATAAGAGGGCGCAAAGTCATCATAAAGACTAATTGCAGGTTTAGGAGAGCCTAAACTAGAGTCAGACTCATCACAACGCTCCCTATTCTGATTAAAACAGTGAGAGCACTCAGGAATCCTCTTGTTCATTGTCTCTAACACTTTATTGGTCAAGGCATTTATCCTCTATTCAACACTTGCACAAGTAGCATCAACGTAGTTACAATAGGGACAAGAATAAGCATCATGACAGGAAGAATCACAATAAGCACACAAAACAGGAGGCACAGAAGCATAAGAGGGGTCATACGAATTTATAAAGTGACCTCGGGAGTAAGGATTAGCATAAAAACAGACTCAACATGAGTTGGGTACTTCAAATTCATTTTAGCTTGTTCAAACTCATAAGTATCCCAAGCTAACCTTTCAAAGAAATCCCAAGCCTCATCTTGAGACCTAGACAACAATCCTAGCAAACCTCCTGAGCACATGGACTCAACAATACTCCTAAATTCAGCATTTAGACCCAAAACAATAATCTCACAAATTTCCCATTTCTCAAAATTGTGATTCACATGAGCACGATAATCATTAAGCCTAGACAAATAACGCCAGAAAGATTCATGCTCAGTTTGTGAGAAATTAAACACTGGCATTCTTGAAAAATCTCTTCTTTTTTTTTTTCACTTTTTAAGAATTTTTCAATTTCTTTTAGGATTTTTAGTTTTCTTAAAAATTTTTTAAGGGGTTTTTTTCTTTGTAAAGGAAAGAAAATGAAAATGACTCTAGGATACTAATTACAAATTCATGACTACAGCAAAAACAAGAGATTCAAATAATTAAAGGAATGAACCAAATTAAACTACCAAAAAGAAAACTATATTACCAAAAGACTCAATCAACAAGAAATGACCAAATCCACAAAATAGAAAATAAGCACAAGACGTGAGCATCATTCCTTTTGATTTTTGTTGATTATATTTAGTTTTGATGATAACAAATCCAAGTGTAAAAATTTGTCCAAGTAATGTTGCTCCGAACACGATCTCCAAACAGGCCTAACTGGTGTTTGTGATCTTTGTTGTATTAACTGGTTTGCTACATGTGAGAACAAGTCTTCTAGACAGGCTTTACTTGGTGATTCCATATTAAGTCAAGAACACCATCTCGACAGTTGATTGTAAAGCGTGTTCTTGAACTCTGGCAATGCAAAGAACAACCCCAGCAAACAAGGTGACCTTGGTGTTCACAGCAGCTCTACAAATCTCAGACAAGATGACTGGTTCAAAACAAGAAGTCTTAGGTATTTAGGTTTTATTTAATTAGACTCTTGTTAATATACCAATATTGAAAACATCATTTTAAACACCTCATAAATCGGTATTTGCGCTAAAGTACTTCAGAACACCAGTTGCGAACAACCCTGCAAACAGGGTGCCTAGGGTGTTTCTGAACTGCAGTGGCCATACCCGATTATTTTTGAAAATTCATTTTGGTTGGCCAAGATCCCCAGAATACTTTCTTTGAATTTCAAAATTGCTATTTTTCTGGAGAGGATAGTTCTTGAAAATATTATGGAGATTTGCGAAAATAGGTTTTGGAGATTTGCCAAATCAAAAGATTCCTATGACTATATTTTCGGATTTGGTAAAAGCTGAAAATCTCTTTAATCCTCTTTACGGCTATGGGAAGATAAGGGTTATCTTATAAGATAACAAAATCCCTTATATTTTGGGATAAATTCATGATTAGCCGTTGGAGAATATATTTTGTTTGCAAATCATTTTCCATACTTAGCTGATTCTTTGGTTTTTGACCGTTGGACCTTGTGTTTAAAAACCGCAGCTTTTCTCTCCCATAGAGAGGCCAAGAAGCAGATAGAAAAAACTCAGACTGAAAAAGAGAAGCAACACAGCTTTCTGAAAAATCTGGAAAAAAATCAGGAAACACGGTTTTCACATTAAAATTCTTGAGCTTCATTCTGAAAAGCAAAACCGTGACAAGCTGTGTTTGATTTGAGTTTTCAAACCTTTGGCATAATAGGATCTTCATTGTACCTTACATCTGCTTAGTAAGAAGCACCCCTTGTAAGGTGTTTGTAACCCTGATCTTGAATCAGAAAAGTGAGTGAGTGTGTCCTAGTCATGTGGACTTGGACGTGTCTAATCTTGCGAAGGTTGGACGTGGTGTAACCTATCTTTGGGAAGAAGGTTACGTGGTTGCAAGTTGTAACAAGGTGTGTTACATTTGTAACGTGTGAATCCCGTTAGTGAAAGTGGTTAAATCCTACACGAGGTAGGTCGTGGTTTTTCACACCTCAGTTGGGCTAGAGTTGTTTTCCACGTAAAAATTGTGTGTGCTTTATTTTCCGCATTTATCTTGGTGATTTTCGCATCTGCAATATTTGAGAACACCCCGTGCAAACAAGCTATCAGGGTGTTTGTCATTTGAAAACAACCTCTGTGAGGGTGTTTGTTATTTACAACGCGAAAATCAGACACCACAATTCACCCCCCTCTTGTGGTTGTATACTCACGAACTCAACGAGTGGTATCAGAGCGGGTTCTCTTACAAAAGGTTAACACCTTGAGAGATTCTGAAGATGAGTACCCCACAAGGAATTCTTGAAGGGCAATCCATTACTCGTCCAAACTATTTCAACGGCCAACATTATAGTTGGTGGAAGAATAGGATGGAGAACTATACTCAGGCAGAAGATTATGAATTATGGATGCTCATCAAGAACGGGCCCCTTGTTCCCACCAAGGTGCTTGAAGATGGTAAGAAGGTTCCCAAGGAACCTCATGAGTTTGATGCCGAGGACTACAAAAAGATGGAGAAAAATGCCAAGGCCAAAAAGCTTCTATATTTTGGCCTAGGCCCCGATGAATACACTCGCATCTCTGAGTGTGAATCAGCCCAAGCTATCTGGAATGCTCTGCAAGTTGTTCATGAAGGTACGAGTCAAGTTAAACAATCTAGAATTGAGCTACTTATGCGATAATATGAGTTGTTTGATATGGGTGATCATGAAACTGTGATGGACATGTATACACAGTTCACCCACATCACGAACGAGTTAAAATCCCTGGGAAGATCTTTCACCACTGAAGAGTTGGTGAGAAAAATCCTCAGAATTTTACCTCGCACGTGAGAGGCCAAAGTAACAGCCATCCAAGAGGCTAAAGACATGAACAAGATCACCCTCGACGAGTTGATTGGTAATCTCCAGACCTATGAACTCCGAAAGAACTCACAGCAAAGAGAGGAGCAAAAGAAGGATCGTGGGCTTGCCTTGAAAGCACATGAGGACACTGACTCTGACCTTGAAGATGAAGAAATGGCCCTAATGTCCAGAAAATTCAAGAAATTCTTCAAAAAGGTCAAGGAAAACAACAAAAGAAAAGACTTCAGCAAGTCCAGAAACACCTCCAAAGAACAGCTCACAGGGTGTTTCAAGTGCGGCAAACCAGATCACTTAGTCAAAAATTGCCCTCTACTTCGAGAAGATCAGACGCCCGAATACCCTCGAAAATAGGTTCGAAAACACCCTGTAAACAATCTGGGCAAGCGATTCTCGAAAGCTATGCTGGCTGCTTGGGGAGATTCCTCTGAGGATGAAGGAGAATCTGAAGCTGAAGAAGGGGTCCTAGTACTTATGGCACAAAGTGATTCTGATTCAGATGATGAATCAACAATCAGCCTCTCAGATCTCAAGAGCAAGGTACATGGTCTTAACAAAGCTACTTTAGAAGAACTTCTATATAATTTGATAGACACTTGTGCTGATCTAAAAAGAGAAGTTCGTGACCTAGAACTTGAAAATGAAATTCTTAAAAATGAAAACCTCGGTTTACATGAGAATATTAACTTGCTCAAAGAAAACCTCTTTATAAAAGAAGGAGATTATTCTCGAATGGAGGAAAAACTCTTTGAGGTAGAAGGAATGGTTGAGTCCTTGCTCAGGGAGAACAAAGGTTTGCATGCTGATATAGAAAAACTGGAAAACGAGCTTACCACAACCAAGCGCTGGAACGAGTCCTCACAAGCCCTTGATTGGTTAAACACTCACCACAGTCGAAACAAAAAAGGACTTGGGTATAAGCCTAAACGAACAGTCTACCCAATTCACAGAAAGTATGTGGGGTTACCTGAAAACATTGTTTGCTTTCATTGTGGCAAAACGGGTCATTATAGATACACTTGCCCTTTAAGAAAACATGCCAATGAAAAGAATGAAAGGTATGTGAAACAAATCTGGATTAGAAAAGATGAGCTTTACATGTCTAAAAGAATGGGACCCAAGTGGATCTGGGTTCCCAAAACTAACCCGTGATTTGTTTTGCAGGCTGAAGTGAGAGAAAACAACCTTACGAACAGCCCCACTAACACCCTTGGAAACAGGCAGTTGTGGTTTGTTGATAGTGGGTGTTCACGGCACATGACTGGTGAAAGATCAAACTTTCTCTCACTTACAGCTTTGAATGGTGGGAGTGTAGCATTTGGAAACGGCAAGTCTGGGACAATTGTCGGTATAGGTAATATTGGTAAAACTCTCTCCCACTCAATTGATAATGTGCACTTAGTTGATGGGTTAAAACACAATTTGCTAAGTGTGTCCCAACTGTGTGACAAGAACAACCTAGTACTGTTTTCAAAAACACGTTGCTTGGTTGTGAATGACGACACAGGAGATGTTGTGTTGAGGGGGAAGCGATGTCAAAATGTTTATAAAGTTTGTATTTCCACTCTTCCCCAAAATAATCTGACTTGTTTTAATGCATTAAATGATGATATAATGCTATGGCACAAGAGACTAGGTCATGCAAGCTTATCCTTGTTAAACAAACTTGTTTCAAAAGACCTAGTTATTGGACTACCTTCCATCAAATTTAATGATGACAAGGTATGTGAAGCTTGTGCAAAAGGCAAACAAGTCAGATCTTCTTTTAAATCGAAAAAATGTGTAAGCACTACTCGACCTCTAGAATTATTACACATTGATTTGTGTGGTCCCATGAGGGTAACCAGTAGAGGTGGGAAAAAGTATGTGCTTGTTGTAGTGGATGATTACTCTCGATTTACTTGGACCTTGTTTTTGGCATCCAAAGATGAAACCTTTGAGAATTTTATTGCCTTTCTCAAAAAGGTTGAAAAGAGAGTAGGACACTCTTTAATTAGCTTGAGATCTGATCATGGAACTGAGTTTGAAAATGCAAGTTTTATTAACTATTGTAATGAACATGGTGTTGATCATAACTTCTCAGCCCCAAGAACACCCCAACAAAATGGGGTGGTTGAGCGCAAAAATCGAACCCTGGAAGACATGACCAGAACAATGCTTATAGCTAGTGGTCTTCCTAGGTATTTTTGGGCAGAAGCATTGAACACCTCATGTTACATTATAAATAGATGCATGATCAGACCCATTTTGAGCAAAACTCCTTATGAACTTTTTAAGGGCAGAAAACCCAATATTACGCACCTAAGGACATTTGGTTGTAGGTGTTTTGTGCATAATAATAGGAAGAATACCTTAGGAAAATTTGACCCTAGGAGTGATGAGGCAATATTCCTTGGCTATTCTTCTCACAGCAAGGTATACAAAGTCTTTAACAAAAGAACCTTGTGTGTTGAGGAAAGTGTGCATGTGCTTTTTAATGAATCTAACGTGTTGAGTGAGAATGATGCACAGGAAGATGAACTTGAATTAGGTCTTGTTCGAAAAGAAGTGTTGCTCCAAGATAAACGAGGTAAGAACACCATGGAGAAAACAACTCCTGAAGGTGTTCCTCAGAACAGCAGGCAAGGTGAACACCAAACAGGGGAAAACACCGCTGAACCCTGTTCGGAACCGTGTTCTTCAGGAATAGACTTACAAACATGTGCAGAAACAGGCTCGGGAGATGATCGTAAGCATTATGTTACGACTAGAGTAGAGCATGGGTCTGTGGATCCTCTTACTCCACGACCATGGAAGCACCATAGTTCGCACCCTCTTGATCAAATCTTGTCAGATATTAATACTGGAGTGCAAACTAGATCTAAACTAAAGAATTTTTGTGCTTTCTATGCTTTTCTTTCTAACATTGAGCCAAAAAGTGTGAATGAAGCTCTTGCAGATTCAGATTGGATCACGGCTATGCAAGAAGAGCTTCATCAATTTGAGAGAAACAAAGTATGGCACCTTGTACCTAAACCTGCAGAGAGAACAATCATTGGAACCAAGTGGGTGTTCCGAAACAAACTGGATGAGTCAGGAACAGTCACTAGGAACAAGGCACGGCTGGTTGTACAAGGATACAATCAAGAAGAAGGGATCGATTATGAAGAAACCTTTGCACCAGTTGCTAGAATTGAGGCTATTCGAATCTTAATAGCCTTTGCAGCTCATATGGAAATCAAGCTATATCAAATGGATGTTAAAAGTGCATTCCTAAACGGATACCTTAAAGAAGAGGTGTATGTCAAACAACCCCCTGGTTTTGAAAATGGTGATTTTCCAAATCATGTTTTTAAACTTGACAAGGCACTTTATGGTTTAAAACAAAGCTCCAAGAGCTTGGTATGAACGGTTGTCAAGTTTTTTACTTGAAGATGATTTTAGAAGAGGCAAGGTAGACAATACCTTGTTTCTAAAATCTAAGAGGGAACATTTTCTGATTGTCCAAATATATGTTGATGACATTATATTTGGTGCAACTCATCATGATTTATGCAATGAATTTTCAAATATGATGAGGAGTGAGTTTGAGATGAGCATGATGGGTGAGCTTAATTTTTTCTTAGGCTTACAAATCAAGCAAACTCCAAACGACACCATGATCCATCAGCAAAAGTATATCAAGGAGTTACTTAAGCGTTTTGGGATGGAGTCAGCCAAACCCATAGACACTCCTATTTCTCCTTCAACCAAGTTGGTTATGGATGATGGGAGTCCCTCAGTTGAGGAGAAACTCTATAGGGGTATGATTGGGTCACTCTTATACCTAACCGCT
Source organism: Carnegiea gigantea (assembly GCA_029747015.1). Classification (NCBI taxonomy): domain Eukaryota; kingdom Viridiplantae; phylum Streptophyta; class Magnoliopsida; order Caryophyllales; family Cactaceae; genus Carnegiea; species Carnegiea gigantea. Next base: position 12,036 of record JAKOGI010004291.1, read on the forward strand.
AGTAGACCTGATATTGTTTTTAGTGTTGGTTTATGTGCCCGTTTTCAGTCTAACCCTAAGGAAACTCATCTTAAGGCTGTTAAACGGATACTAAGGTATTTGAAACATACACCCAATTTAGCTTTATGGTATCCTAAAGGTTGCAATTTTGATCTTGTTGGATATGCTGACGCTGACTATGCTGGATTCCTAGTTGATAGAAAGAGTACCTCAGGTATGGCTCACTTTCTTGGACCTTGTTTGGTATCTTGGGCTACCAAGAAGCAACATTCAGTTGCCATGTCCACAGCAGAAGCTGAATATGTTGCAGCAACTTCATGTTGTGCTCAACTGTTGTGGATAAGGCAACAGCTTAAGGACTTTTGTGTTGACATTGGATGCATTCCTATTTTTGTGATAACACAAGTGCAATTAACATTGCCAAAAATCCATGTCAACATAAAAGAACAAAGCATATTGACATTCGACATCATTTCTTGAGAGATAATGTTGAAAAGGGTTTAATCTCTATGAATTTTTGCTCAACGGAAAATCAAATTGCTGATATATTCACTAAGGCACTCGCTAGAGATCATTTTGAAAGAAATAGACTGGAACTAGGGTTGGTGAGAACACCCTGAGATACCTGTTTCCAGAACATGAACTGGGTTTGGTAAGATCAACCTTTACACCCTGTTCTCTCCCCCTGTTTGCAAATTTTATTAATAACGGATGTGATTGCATACACCCGAATTGCGTGCATTTTTTTTTTGTCTCTTATCTACTTAGTACAGCATAAGGGGATGTACTGGAGCCGTCTTAATGCCATTCAGTCGAATCAGATCAGACGGCAAAGAACAGGCATAATACAGAGAACAGGTACGCCCCTTGGTTGCTCGGTGTGTTTTCTTTCCTTCCCAAGGCACAAGATGTTAATGCTCCTACCCATTGCAAATCAAGAAATCTTCTCAAAGATTCGGCTGCTCTCTCTCTCTCTCTCTCTCTCTCTCTCTATATACCCTGCTCTCAGTACTATCGTTCATCTCGCCCTCAAGCAAAAACCGAACATCCTGCAAACACCTTAAACCCTAATCTCTCTCTTCTAGCAACAATGGCTTCCAACAACTCTTCTCAATCAAAAGCCCTCGTTCTTGCAGCCTCAATCCCTGCTCCCCCTCGCCCAATTCTTTACAAGCCTTTCAAGTTCCTGAATCGCTTGTCCCTAAAATCAGTGGGAATGGGAATGGATGATATTCCCTTTGAATGTGGAAGGGAATTGGTGTTCCTCGTAGGGGCAATTGCTTGTCCCATTTTAGTTGAGTCAGAGGGAACAAAGTCGGGGTCTCAAGAACAATTCTTGGAAACCCCTGAAGAGTTTAATTTTGAGCCCTGTTCTTCTGGGTTGTTCTCTGACACCGCGACAGAAACAGGGGCTGCCTTTGTCGAAGGTGTGTTTGTGGAGGATCTGCATGTCGACTTCCAAGGGAAGTCGAATGAGTCATCAATGGAGAGTCTAGAGAAGAATTCTCTCCCTGAGGCTGAAATCTCCACTCCAGACTTTCAAACTGGAGAGAAAAGGAAGAGGGTGAAAATCGTGGCTAGGCGTAGCAGAACGCCAAGAACAAGGCCACAACCAAGGTCTCAACCCTCTCAAACTCCCTCTTCTCCTCAATCCTCTAAGCCCTCTCGAAAATCTGCAAGGCTAGCGTTTCAATCCTCTCATCATCCCTCCAAACCCTCTGCTCCTATCATCGAGGAGATTTCTTCTTCTTCTGAAGGGTTCTCGAGTTCTGACTCTGAGAACACCACCTTCAAACAGGGGACACCGGTGTTTTCCGAGTCCTCTGAAGAACAATCTCCTCCAAAACCAACCAATAAACCTGCTGTGAAGCCCTCTCCTGCCAAAACACCCCTCAAGCGAAAGCCCAGAACAGCCCCCCTACCAGAAACTACCACCTCTGTTCCTGTCCTTAAACGCCCAAAGCAGTTCACTCCCTCTCCTATGTCTGACAAACATGCGCAGTTGCTGAAGCGCAATGTCGTCAGGGGGAAGGTAGTGAATGTAAGCTTTTTCGAGGAACAGGGTCTGGGGGTGTTCTTGACCAAACTTCGAGCCCAAGGCTGGCTTGAGTTGTTTGCAAACACCCAGCAAGGGTGTTCTGTGCCTGAGTTGGCTGAGTTCTATGCCAACTGCTCTATCACAAATGGGGTGGTGACAAGTGCTGTCAATAAGTGCCATTTCTCCTTTGATGCAGCCACCCTTGGTGACATTCTGGGCATCCATTCTCGTGGATTTGCTGTGTATGTGAGGGAAGACAAAACTGCCCTGGAACCAGCCAGGCTCTTAGAGGTGTCCAAACGCCTTAGTCAAAAACAGGGCCTGAGAACACCCCTCTCGGTTAAGAAGGGTGAAATGACCTTCCTGCACCAACTACTGTTTATGTTCACCATCAAGAACATAATACCGCGAGTCAAGGGTGAAACTCAGCAGATGCCTTCGATCAATGTCTGGTGGACCTACGGGATCGGGAGGAACCAGTAAACCTCCTTGCAATCATGATTCGCCACATAGAGCGAATTGCGAACACCACCCGGGCACATGATCTTGGCTATGGGTTTCTGTTGACAAGGGTGCTTGAGCACTTTGGGATAGTGCCCACACGAAGAGTGGCGGCCCAAATCATTGATGAGATTGGGATTGACACTCTGCTAGGGTGTGGCTATGAGGTTGGCGAAGGGTCAGTCTCCAAACAGGTGGTCGTCGACCACCTTGACCACCTGTTTCTGGGCAACCTTCCGTCAAGGTTGAGGCTGTTCTTGAGGACAATGCTCGCCTCAAGGATGAGCCCTCAGCTGTCAAGGCTGCTCTTGCTGAGGAACGAGCTCTCTCGGCCAAACGCCATGAAGATTTGCTTGCACTTCTCTCCACTCTTGCCCCTAGCATCCTCCTCTGCAAACGAAACCACCCCCTGCTCCCTGATTCTCTAGGCTGTTCTCTTGTTTCCTCTCATCTTAGTTTTTGGCATTGTAATGTTTTTAATGCAATATCCCTTTATTAATGCTACTTACACCTTATGCTCTATATTGCTTTTCTTGCATTACTACTGTTGCTTATGCTTTTTAATGATGCCAAAAGGGGGAATAAGACCATATGGACAGATACCATATGGACAGATATGACCTAGCACCTAGAGGATCCCAGATATGACCTAGCACCTAGAGGATCCCAGATATGACCTAGCACCTAGAGGATCCCTATCAGCAGATCCCTATCAGCATTAAGCGTTGTTAAGCGCGTTTAAATTTTGTCAATATGGTCACTTGGTTTGTCATCATCAAAAAGGGGGAATTTGTTGATTATATTTAGTTTTGATGATAACAAATTCAAGTGTAAAATTTTGTCCAAGTAATGTTGCTCCGAACACGATCTCCAAACAGGCCTAATTGGTGTTTGTGATCTTTATTGTATTAACTGGTTTGCTACATGTGAGAACAAGTCTTCTAGACAGGTTTTACTTTGTGATTCCATATTAAGTCAAGAACACCATCTCGACAGTTGATTGTAAAGCGTGTTCCTGAACTCTAGCAATGCAAAGAACAACCCCAGCAAACAGGTGGCCTTGGTGTTCACAGCAGCTCTACAAATCTCGGACAAGATGACTGGTTCAAAACAAGAAGTCTTAGGCATATAGGTTTTATTTAATTAGACTCTTGTTAATATGCCAATATTGAAAACATCATTTTAAACACCTCTTGAATCGGTATTTGAGCTAAAGTACTTCAGAACACCAGTTGCGAACAACCCTGCAACAGGTTGCCTAGGGTGTTTCTGAACTGCAGTGGCCATACCCGATTATTTTTGAAAATTCATTTTGGTTGGCCAAGATCTCCAGAATACTTTCTTTGAATTTCAAAATTGCTATTTTTCTGGAGAGGATAGTTCTTGAAAATATTATGGAGATTTGCGAAAATAGTTTTGGGAGATTTGCCAAATCAAAAGATTCCTATGACTATATTTTCGGATTTGGTAAAAGCTGAAAATCTCTTTAAACCTCTTCACGGCTATGGGAAGATAAGGGTTATCTTTTAAGATAACAAAATCTCTTATATTTTGGGATAATTCATCATTAGCTGTTGGAGAATATATTTTGTTTGCAAATCATTTTCCATACTTAGCTGATTCTTTGGTTTTTGACCGTTGGACCTTGTGTTTAAAAACCGCAGATTTTCTCTCCCATAGAGAAGCCAAGAAGCAGATAGAAAAAACTCAGACTGAAAAAGAGAAGCAACACAGCTTTCTGAAAAATCTGGAAAAATCAGGAAACACGGTTTTCACATTAAAATTCTTGAGCTTCATTCTGAAAAGCAAAACCGTGACAAGCTGTGTTTGATTTGAGTTTTCAAACCATTGGCATAATAGGATTTTCATTGTACCTTACATGTGCTTAGTGAGAAGCACCCCCTGTAAGGTGTTTGTAGCCCTGATCTTGGATCAGAAAAGCGAGTGAGTGTGTCCTAATCGTGTGGACTTGGACGTGTCTAATCTTGCGAAGGTTGGACGTGGTGTAACCTGTCTTTGGGAAGAAGGTTACGTGGTTGCAAGTTGTAACAAGGTGTGTTACAATTGTAACGTGTGAAGCCCGTTAGTGAAAGTGGTTAAATCCTACACGAGGTAGGTCGTGGTTTTTCACACCTCTGTTGGGCTAGAGGTGTTTTCCACGTAAAAATTGTGTGTGCTTTATTTTCCGCATTTATCCTGGTGATTTTCGCATCTGCAATATTTGAGAACACCCCGTGCAAACAAGCTATCAGGGTGTTTATCATTTGAGAACAACCTCTGTGAGGGTGTTTGTTATTTACAACGTGAAAATCAGACACCACAATTCACCCCCCCTCTTGTGGTTGTATACTCACGAACTCAACATGCCTAGTGGATAACGTGGTCTTCTTAGGGTTTACAAAAGAAATATCCATAAAATCTTTGAGAAAAAATGAAAAAGAGAAAGAAAAATAGAAAATATTTTTGGAAATTTACAAATATACTCAAATATAAATAAAGGAAACAGTACACACTGGACCAATAAATCACCTCTGTAACCTAAGTATTATATGATACAAAAGCACAACGTACATATCAAAACTCTTAATCCACAAGGATGACACCTATACACCAATTGTTCACCCCATGTACCATCAAAACAGTGAGTTCATCCTTATGCGCCTTGTGAAAGTGTATCATAATCCTAGGAGTTAAACTTACCAAGGTTTGACTCAATCCCACTTGAGCACTTTATTGACTTATTGACTTAGAAAGCGAGCTTTCCCAATAGCAGTATTGCTTCAATGGGTAGCACGCAGTAGCAAATGCTTTAAAGGGATGCTTGTCATTTCCAATCTTGATAATTTTTTTTTTATTTTGATGTTTTTGATATTTTCCTTTTTTCGCTTTCCTCATTTTTCTACTCTTCTTTTTCTTTTTGGTTGCGCTAATCAAAAGAAAAAAGCAAAAGAAAAGACAAGTGGGAGAATCAACCGTGCAAGTATAAGACCCTAAGACAACAACGATATACAAAGTAAGTGGTGGACTCAAAGTTATAATAGAATGACAGGGTTACAACTAGGATATAGAATGACACTCTTTAGACTAAGGTCTATCATGCACACAATATTTATATATAACCCAAAAAAAAGCTAGAAGGGATCAAAGCCAATAAAGATATTGGAACTTCACAAAATCACATAAAAATGGAAAATCTTTTTTGGTTTTTCAAAAATTTTACTTTCTTTTTTGGCCTTTTTCAAAAATTTTGAAGCATGACTTCCCCTCTCACCCTTTAAATAGAAGATGTCTCTAGTGATGATGGACAATGATGAGATGTATTCCATTACATCACCATATCATCACCCTCGAATCTAGATCCTCAGTTTAGGATCAAGGAATCAATATGATATCCACTCCAGGGATTACCAAGGGCCTTTTGAAAACCTTCTTGAAGCAAAATCAATTTGTCCATTCGGTTGTTGTTGAGTTATTATATTTAGTTTTGATGATAACAAATCCAAGTGTAAAAATTTATCCTAGTAATGTTACTCCAAACACGGTCTCCAAACAAGCCTAACTGGTGTTTGTGTTCTTTATTATACTAACTGGTTTGCTACATGTGAGAACAAGTCTTCAAAACAGGTTTTATTTGGTGATTCTATATTAATTCAAGAACACCATCTCGACAGTTGATTGTAAGGCATGTTCCTGAACTCTAGCAATGGAAAGAACAACCCCAGCAAACAAGGTGGCCTTGGTGTTCACATCAGCACCATAAATCTTGGACAAGATGACATTCAAAACAAGAAGTCTTGGGTATATAGGTTTTATTTATTTAGACTCTTGTTCATATGCCAATATTGAAAACATCATTTTAAACACCTCTTGAATCGGTATTTGCGCTAAGTGCTTCAGAACACCAGTTGCGAACAACCCGGCGAACAGGGTGCCTAGGGTGTTTCTGAACTGCAGTAGCCACACCCGGTTATCTTTGAAAATTTATTTTAGTTGGCTAAGATCTCCAGATTACTTTCCTTGAATTTCAAAAACTGCTATTTCTCTGGAAAGGATATTTCTTGAAAATATTATGGGAGATTTTCGAAAATAAGTTTTGGGAGATTTGCCAAAACTTTAAGATTTCCTTTGACCATATTTTCGGATATGGTAAAGTTTCAAAAGCTGAAAATTTCTGGTTGCTTTTTTTGAATCCACCTCACGGTTATGGGAAGATAAGGGTTATCTTTTAAGATATCAAATTCCTTATATTTTGGCAAAATTTTATCACTAGCCGTAGGAGAACATTTCCTGATTGAAAATCGTTTTCTATACTTAGCTGATTCAGTGGCTTATGACCGTTGGGTTTTGTGTTTAAAAACCTCAGCTTTTTCTCTCCCAGTAGACACACAACACACGAGAAAAGAGCAAATAGAAAACTCAGGTTGAATTTGCTTAAACACAGCTTTTTGAAAAATTCAGGAAAAATCAGAAAACTCGGTTTACACTCAAAGATTCTTGAGCTTCATTCTGAAAAGCAAACCGTGACAAGCTGTGTTTGATTTTGAGTTTTCATACCATTGGCATAATATGATCTTCATTGTACCTTACATCTGCTTAGTGAGAAGCACCCCCTGTAAGGTGTTTGTAACCCTGATCTTGAATCAGAAAAGTGAGTGAGTGTGTCCTAGTCGTGTGGACTTGGACGTGTTTAATCTTGCGAAGGTTGGACGTGGTGTAACCTGTCTTTGGGAAGAAGGTTACGTGGTTGCAAGTTGTAACAAGGTGTGTTACATTTGTAACGTGTGAATCCCGTTAGTGAAAGTGGTTAAATCCTACACGAGGTAGGTCGTGGTTTTTCACACCTCAGTTGGGCTATAGGTGTTTTCCACGTAAAAATTGTGTGTGCTTTATTTTCCGCATTTATCTTGGTAATTTTCGCATCTGCAATATTTGAGAACACCCCGTGCAAACAAGCTATCAGGGTGTTTGTCATTTGAGAACAACCTCTACTAGGGTGTTTGTTATTTACAACGCGAAAATCAGACACCACAATTCACCCCCCTCTTGTGGTTGTATACTCACGAACTCAACAGTTGTCCATATTGCTATGAAAAGTGATTTGGTTTGGAAGTTTTCTTTAAAACTCACTCACGACTTCATTAGTTGAAGTTTACTACTTGTTCTTATTATAGCACATATTTCCTCTTTTCTACACCTTTAGAATTGAGTTTAGGGATTCGAGGGACATGTCTACACCAGAATTAAGTGTGAAACTAGCCTAGGAACTCGGTTGGGTTCCTGGATCAGTCATGTGCCCACTCTTGATGCACGTTCCCGGACTCCAGGATCCAGGAAAGCAATTGAAATGTTTCAGCCTTTGATATACCCCATGGATAGTGTACGAAGTGTTAGGGTTGTGAGAAGACTATTCCATACCTTATTTGAAACACTTGTAACATAGAACTCTTGTCTAGATTGGAGCTCATGCCTATGATTGGAATGCAACATGTCATTGTATGATTTAACCTTTTTAGTCTAAAGGATTATGCATTGAAACAGTGAGACTTAGGAGAGCCTAGATTGGGAAACTCGAGTCTAGGGCTTGGATGAGAAATCAAAGCAGCTTTTGGGCTAATTGAGTGCTAAAAGGACTCCTGATCCACACTATAAAAAGGTTCTAATTCCAATTCAAAGTGTCTATTGTGATAAAAAAAAAAATAAGGAGATTGGGAAACTTGAGTCTAGGACTTGGATGAGAAATCAAAGCAGCTTTTGGGCTAATTGAGTGCTAAAAGGACTCCTGATCCACACTATAAAAAGGTTCTAATTCCAATTCAAAGTGTCTATTGTGATAAAAAAAAAAATAAGGAGATTGGGAAACTTGAGTCTAGGACTTGGATGAGAAATCAAAGCAGCTTTTGGGCTAATTGAGTGCTAAAAGGACTCCTGATCCACACTATAAAAAGGTTCTAATTCCAATTCAAAGTGTCTATTGTGATAAAAAAATAAGGAGATCCCGACCGATATTCTAAAAAAAAATAGAAAAAAGTGTGAATTGACAGCCTCTATCCAAGAGTGGAATTGCATCAATTAAGCTTGGGAAAACTCGGCCGGGATCCATCAGTGTTAGAGTTTGTTAGGCTATATGCATAAAGGTTTAGGAAAGAGTTAGAATAAGAAAGGGATAAGTTATAGGCCTAGTTAGAGCCCGACTGAGACCCAACTAGGAGGTCAAGTCAAGTCCATGTTCCTTTAAGGTCTGCATTCATGATATAAAGTGGTATTCTGGGCTCTCAATATTAGAATTAGGCCCATAAATCAGCCTAGTTCATATAGGCTCTTAGCACATTAGTTATAGATACATGAGGATAAAAAGTCATGCATCATTAGGCCTTGCATAGTTCATGAGTCCATCTACACCCAAGGTACATAATACGACCTATTACACCTTTAGAGAACTAGTCCATTGTAGGTTGCATCCAATCGTGTATCATATTTACAACGCATATGTCTAATTAAGACCTAGATATCTTACCCATGCATGTGTTCATGGTCCATGCATCATATTCCCTAGATCTAGAATATCTATATGAATCCACCTAGATCCAACTTTGTGCTAAAACTAGCTCATTTTATGCAAATCAAACCATAGTCATACTTAGTTCAGTATAAGCCTGTGATTCACCTACGAAAGACCTGAGTCTGACTTAGGCCCATAAGTTAACTCTCTAAGCCCAACTTGGGACTTAATCCAGGATAAAGCTTGATTTCATCCTAAAACCCCACATCTTAAACCCATTTATTCTCATCACAGCGTAAACCTTCAAGTCCACCAAGTCATCATCTATTTGTTACCTAACCCCAAGTTAGTAACCATTCCCTTCAACCTCATAGCCAATCTTGCTAGCCTTTCCTTATTCGCTCCTTTACACCGCCACCTTATTGCTCAGGATAAGGAAGACTAAGAATGTATATGATCAAAGTTCACAAATCGAGTGAACTTGAGAAGAGTCCAAGGGAACTTTGCCAGTTGGGTCAAAGTCCAATACTTCATCAATTTCGATGGTAAGAGGTAATGAATTGGCTTAAACCGTGAAGATGATGAAAAAGATGCAAACTAGGTTGGATAAAAGTAAGAAGAAGATAGAATTGACGTCCACTACACTCCAAACTCTTATCGAGAATTCCCCAAAAGAAAAAGGTAAGAAACCTTTCAATGGAGGAGGGGAAGATGATAACAAGAAGGAAGAAGAAGTAGGAAAGAGCACTCGTCAAAACGATCTGCAAGTAGATAGAATAGAACAACTACTTAAGGAATTCATAATTACTTTAATGACTATGTAGGATTCTTGTAACACCCCCAGCCCCTAGAGTCGAAAGCGTTACGTTTTCTCAACTTTCTACCTAAATTCTGGGACGAAACGGGCAGAGTTTCCCCTAAAAACTGGCCGTTTCCAGGCTGTAAGCCTTACAACAAATCCCTGCAATTACACAGAAGCGTAAAACATTTAAAAGCAGCTCAACGGCCACACGCCGGAGTTCACAACTCAACGAGCCACTCGCTCGGAGTACACTAACCAGATTAATTCAAGAATAAAGAAGAAAGGGAAGATACAACTCAACGGTTCACACAACCGGAGTATTGGGGTTTACATCCCAAAATATAACTAACTTTAGTCAAAAGACATCTAACTGACTAGATGGTTGGCTCATAAGGCCATTCAGAGCGACTCATAAACAGTATATATTACATGAACTTAGAATACCTGTTTACAAACATTTCAAACTAAGAATACATAACGTGACTTCATTAAACGTGTAAGATCCCTTCGATGGGCACAGACGACACCTTGCAAGCATGAACGGATTCCATCTTGTCATAGCTGATTTAATCTTTTTCCAGTTATAATGAATGCCTGGGGAAAATGGGAAAGAGTAGTGGGATGAGCAACCACACGCTCCGTGAGTGTCCCCCGACCCCCTTAAAACCAAAGACCGTTGCAGGCAGTAATATCTTTACTAGTCACATAGCACGTATCTATACTTCACTATCATATTAGGCATTCATAAAATTCTTATGGAAACATCACTAACCATAAACTTCACTTTAGGCACTTAAACTCATTTCTAGGTCTCTAAATGATCAAACTTCTTTACTACCAGGCAGTCAAACACTTAAACAAGGGACGAGGCTAAGCACAGAAACTTTCTTTTTCACAAACATAACTTCTTGGCATTCTATTCCATCTATGCATGAAAACCTATTCATGTGATGTGCACATAAGGTTATTTCTTTTCAGAATCATACTCTTCTTGGCATTTCATTCGTATGGTACGCATAAGACACACACATTTCAAGTCTCAATCAATTCTCATTCGTAGGATATCCATGAAATATGCTCATGAAACTTACTTCTCATATTCGTATCTTCTTAGCATCTCATTCATAAGTTAAACTTAGAACATGCACATGTCATACACAGGAAGCTTTCTTTCTTTTACTGAAAACACTTCATTTAGCCTCTTGAGGCTCATAAAAACTCTTCTCTTAGCCTCTTGAGGCTCATATTCTTTAAAAGAATCTCTTTCATCTTGGTCTCATAATGACCCTTAAAAACTTTCTTTCTGAAATACTTAAAAAGGCGAAACGCCAACTGCTTTTCTTACTTATTAGAAACTTACCCATAGCATATAAACATCTTATTGTGCTGGCTAAGTGAGATTATAACTCACAACTTACGTTATCCCCGGCGTATACATACTTAACTTTTGGCCAAAACGCATCTTAATAGAGCAATTCTAACCTCGATACTGTCCTCTGCGGGGCAACAGCTCACACCAGGATAATCATATCCTGAGTCCAGTTCCCCTCAAGATTTTCTTGCGCGTCACACATCATAACTTATCTGGGGAACAGCTCACACCAAAATAATTCATATCTTGAGTCCAATTCCCAGGAACAGCTCACACCAAGATACCTCGTATCTTGAGCCCAGTTCCTAACTTGTCTTTAGGGAGAAACAGCTCACGCCAAGATAATTCATATCTTGCGTCCAGTTTCCATGAACAGCTCACACCAAGATACCTCGTATCTTGAGTCCAGTTCCTAACTTACTTATCTCAGGGGGAAATAGCTCACGCCCTTTTTGCGTCCAGTTTCCGCCCTCTGGCCAACTTCTCAGCACATTTTTAGTCTTTAAGGACATATTTCATCTCTCTGTTTCAAGTGCTTACTTGTTGAAAACTCGCTTTTTAAACAAAACGACCATAATCTTTCTAAATGCTTATAGGTCACTTCGTTTTTAATTTAAAAACTTCTTATAAACGTACTAACTCGTAAAACAACTTTACTTTTAACTTTAAAAGCTTGTTATACGTCTACTGATTCGTAAAACGACTTCATTTCTAACTTAAAAGCTTTCGAAATCATGAAAACATACATTTAGCAATCCTTCTTAAACATGTCAGGATTTCAAAAACTATTCACTTAATGGCATGTAGCACATTGAGGGAAAAATGGTGGTTCACATGTATCACATTCAAGCACTTCGTAATCAATTCAGCACAGTGAGCCACACATGGCCTCGCAGTCCATACGATTGCAGTTAATTCACAACCCAGACTCCCACCTCACAAGCACCGTACCACAAGAACCCCAAACCACTCATAGCTCTACCTCAAACCATCCAACTACCATCTCGGTTTTCAATTTACAATCTAGCATCCTAACCATTAGGATATACTAAAAAGCGATACATAACCTTACGCAATTTATCAATGCTTACCTTACCGAATAAACAGCTAACAATTAGCAGTATGCTGCAACCAACGATTATAACCATACACTCATATGTATATAATAGGCATTCATACGATCTTAACTTGAAACGGACGTTTAGCAAGCTAAGTTAAATCAACTAAGCATGAAACACGATTACATTCATATATTTCAGTTAACGGACATAAACAGGCTTAGTTTGTCATTCAAATATTATTCTAGAGCTGTTTCATAAGCATAATTCAATCAAATGGACAAGTATCAATTCGAAGTTACATTTAAGCCTATTCATGCCATTCCAGCTTAATTATTCATGCCTTTTAAGCTTAACATGAATCAAGTCTCTATTTAAACATAAAACGATTCACTTCGAAGTTTATAAATGATCATGGAACGACTAAACTTTCATATACGTTGATTTTAGACACTTACAATTCACTTTGAAATTAACCAACGATTATGAAATAACTAGGCAATTTACACATTAATTCTAAGTAATTATGACTCATTTCGAAGTTCATATATGATTATAATTCATATATGTTTATGATTCATATACGATTATGACACGACTACTCTTATATACGTTAATTCTAAGCGTTTATAATTCATTTCGAATGACATCTTCCGGCATGAATGAAGTAAATAAATTCGAAGCTAAGCTAAACATATTTACCTTACTTCGAATTAAAACTTTCTAAATTGATTCGAATCGAAGCTAAACATGCATAATTCGTTTCGAATTCATATTTCCGGCATAATCTACGTCAATTAACTCGAATTGAAGTTAAACAAATATAAACCACTTCGAATTAATATTTCAGGTATAATTTACGTCAATTGATTCGAATGGAAGCTAAACATATGTAAGTCAATTCGAATTACCATTTCAAGTATAACTTACGTCAATTGATTTGAATGGAAGCTAAACATATGTAAGTCAATTCGAATTACCATTTCAAGTATAACTTACGTCAATTGATTCGAATGGAAGCTAAACATATGTAAATCAATTCGAATTACCATTTCAAGCATAATTCACCTAAATTGATTCGAACAGAAGCTAAACATATATAAATCACTTCGAAATTAAATCTCATGCATGAACTAACATAATTGATCCACTTCGAAGCTAAGCATATATGTTTCATCTCAGAATCCAATCTCAGACAGCACATTCTAGCAAATTTGGCTACGCTAGTCTAACATGTAACATCGATTCCGCTAAAACGTTTGCGAAATTAATACTAATTTAGGAGGCGAGGAAAACCTACCTCGATTCCACGCCAGAGATACGCAACTTAGCTTGAATTGAGGCCAAAAATCGAACATCAACACCCAGTTACTCCTCTGCTTTTCGCGCGTGACTCGACCTAGCCCAAACCCAAAAACCCAACTAGCGATTTCTGAGGAATTTAGGCACAATTGAGATGGAGTTAGGGCGAGAATCCAATTTATAGAAGAGAAGAGGTTCGAAACTCACCTTGCATGCCTGTGAATTTTGTTCACGCGTCGACCCTGCCCGCGCTGAATTCGGCCAAACCGTGGCCGATTTTCACTCAACCACCACGCAAAGGTGGTCGCCGGTGCCGGGGTGAGGAGGAACAGGGTTGAATTTCGGTAGTTGAGGTGCGTGGGAGGCATGGAGAGGCTGAGCTTGCTGGTTCTGTGAGAATGGCGAAGGAGAACAGAGAGGTCACGAGGAAGAAGAGGAAAAATGTATGGGTTTTCTTTTGGGGGGAAATTTCACGCGTGCCCGACCCCTTTTGCCCCCTCTCTCTCCCTTTTTTTTGACTCAAGCTGATCAGTAATTAGCACCTCTAGTCTAGTTCGTATCCCGAACTCTAAACCCGAATCACTAATACGATCTTCGTCGATTATTCGATCTCAAATACGTCTAGATTCGATTCAATAAACCACAAACTAATTCTAAAGTTGAAAACCTAATCGCATTCGGGAAGCAACTAATTAAATCGAATAACAAATAAATTAAACTATCGATATAATTTAAAAGTATAAATGGCATGAATTGACTTTGAAATCAATAATAGCAATAATAATCTCTTTTTTAATGAAATTATAGCTCCCAAAAGCACATCGATAATAATTTAACTCATATAGTTGCTAAAAATATGAATTTATATCATAAAAAGGTAATACAGTTAGCTTAATGGAAAACAAAGAATGCGGGTCTTACATTCTTCCCCCCTTAAAAGAATTTCGTCCCCGAAATTCTAAATCTAAGTTCGGCCTTTCCTAGAATGCACGCACACAACTAGGATTTACGCGGTAGATTTCCAAAAGGTCATTTTGAAGACATTACTTCTTTTAACTCGAAAGGGAATGGCTTATGGTATCCAGTCTCCTCCTCGCCAGTCCTCTTCAAGCGTCTACTCACTTTATTTAGGCGTCGAGGGCAAATCGCATTGAAGAGGGGCAAATGAGTTGGCATGGACAACCATATTGAGTTTGTTTTGAAAATGAAACATAGATTTTCAATGATCTAGACTCAGTTCGCATGCCAAGCAATAATTCTATGCATATGCATCTATAAGTGGGCATTTAAAGGCACGACAATTGAGACAATGACATGTTAAGGTCATACACTAGCGGTCTCATTCTAAAACATGAATTCAATTCACTTCTGGGATCATAATGATTAACATGGAGACTACTATAACACATTTAGAGTAATAAAAATGTCACATAGCACCACATAGTATCATTTAAGCATAATGGAATTGCATACTATTAGCAATCCAATATTCTTAAGCTTAGGAGTCTCGGGGAGCATGAACGCGTCTAAAACATACATGGCAAGCAATTTACAAAAGGAAAACATATGCACCAACATTCCGATGTCTGTACATCAATCCCAGCTAACTTTTAGGCCTTTTCATTCATGATAACTTATTCAGGGCACATCAGGTTCGTATGAAGGCAGTTAACTTAGTCAGGTCCATTCAAAGGCATCAAGATATTGGGTCATTCTAAAGTCAAATCAATTGGTCAGGAAGCTATCACATCGCACCTAAGCAGTAAAAACATCATATTACATCACATTGGCAATAAAGGGACTTGGAGTAACACTCGAATTCACATTGGCATCACGTAGGGTCTACAACAGAGCACTAAAGATGAAGAATCATGAGAAGATAATGCTACGGCAAGAATATGTGCATGCAAACAACGAGTCAAAGGTCATGTCATGCCGTGTATTATGAAACTTCATTCGTCTGGATAATCAAGTCACCTACCAAACCAAACACAAGTCAAGCATGGATTGCACAAAGGCAAGCAAAGGTGAAGATAGACACCTAAGGTCACCACATCATGCATTAAGTGCGTATGTATATAGTTGTTTAAACCATATCATGGGATAATAGAACTTGTGGAGTGCAAGTAATGACTCAGAGATCGTACAAGCAATGGTTCGCATAGGTTAAACCACTTAATCAATCTAGCCACTACGCAACTAAAGTTCATGATAAGCAACTCCAATGACGTGTATTTACTGTACCATTCACTCATAAAACATACGGCTGGTCATCAATCAACTAGCATGGGTAAGAACTACGGTGTTAATGGTCTTATAGGTATGTGTTGAGGGTTTACAAGGTACACCTATCCCATAGGTGATCATATGGGTCTCACCGTAGTTCGCTTCCCTTAGTAGAGATCATTTACTATGTACAATTCCAAAGTCTGCCAAGTTCTTTCTCCCTTATGCTTTGTTGGTATGTTAGGGTTCATCCAAGCCAAAACATCGTCACCCCAATCACGGATAACAATCCATATAATAGAAAGCAAGTAATGCACGGATTAGGTAACAATGGCAAAGAAGGAGAACAGTAGGTACACTTACGCGATGTTTAGCGAGGTCCTACCACTAGCATTCAGTCTTTCAAGATGTATACAAGGGCAGCCCTTAATATATACTCAGGAAACTCAGAATTCGAAAACGAAAGGTATCATTTACTAGGATTATCAATCATAGCAGCTAGTTTCCAATCATTCCTTTCCCAGCTTATTACGAAGGATTCTATCGATGTACATATCATAGCACATACACATTTACAAGCAACATTTGATAAACATAAGGGTGCGTATTTGTAAGTCTAAACTCCCTCTTCATTACTAACGGGAAGCTAATCCTCCGGTGTAAGATAACCTTGGCTCGATAGTCAAAACGACATTAACATCTCAAAATCTTAAGTTTCGAAGGATGAAACAAACAAAAAAAAAGCTTATCTATTTCGAATCTCTTTGTTTTTGATAAAAAGATGGCTAACTGCTTCTAGCTCTCTCTCCACCAACCTTCGAGTACGTCTGCTCACTCCATTGTGGGGCCCGAGGAGCAAATCGTACTTGAGGGGCAAAGACGAGCTTAGAAAAGAATTTTCAATCGCTTGAGTCTATTTGACGTGCTTTAACTATCGATTACCTTATCAAAGCACACGAAGAAAACATTTATCAATCAAAACATCACTTAGCTCACACGATACAAGTGACTTGGATTCACTTCCTAACACACGACTCACATACATCCGATTGGCTCAACCCGATCACCTAAAAGTCAATCAGTGAAGCTAGTTAGCACGTTAGGAACATAATGCACCAATGAAGTACTCACTATGCCACTTGAAGGTGTGGGGAGAGCTATTTGACTCTTATACTAACGCACAACTCGCCACTTTTACTCAATCGACCTTCTTGAGCCATACATAACTACTTAAGTGCAGCAACAATCATACAAAACTCACATTTGCACACAAGCAAAACATATGTCACATTAGCACAACGTGTTCCTAGGCGACTATATGAGATGTAAGACTCAGGTCGCGGCCTATGGTCGGAGGACCTTTGCTCTGATACCATCAATTGTAACAAACACAGCCCCTAGGGCCAAAAGCATTACATTTTCTCAACTTTCTACCTAAATTCTGGGACGAAACGGGCAAAGTTTCCCCTAAAAACTGGCCGATTCCAGGCTATAAGCCTCACAACAAATCCTTCTAATTACACAGAAGCGTAAAACATTTAAAAGCAGCTCAACGGCCACACGCCGGAGTTCACAACTCAATGAGCCATTCGCTTAGAGTACACCAACCAGATTAATTCAAGAATAAAGAAGAAAGGGAAGATACAACTCAACGGTTCACATAACCGAAGTATTGGGGTTTACATCCCAAAACATAACTAACTTTAGCCAAAAGACATCTAACTGACTAGATG
>JAKOGI010004292.1:0-2500 GCA_029747015.1 Carnegiea gigantea
CCGCGCTTGCGACGGTCAGCCCGCACGGGGAAGGCAACACGCCCCCGCTTAATCCCCACAAGCCAGTGCGTCCGCCGTCCGCCCCCAGGACGGGGCATGTCGAGCAACAGAAATGATGTCAGTGAGCAAGGGGGCCGGGTCAAGAAAGAAGGGACGGTGGGCCGCGGGAATTCACCGACAATCACCCCTGCCCACGTGGGGGTGATCACCGTTCTCGGGTGAGGGCGGGCAAGGCCCCCACCCGTGATGGCATCCTAGAAGCCTAGGGAATGCCACCGAAGACGGGCGTCAGGAGCACCACCGGTGCCTCGGAAGGTAGGAACTAGCATAGCAACGATTCCCGGACTCCATCGATCGATATCCAACAATTTTCATGCTAGTCACGCTTCCCGAGGCAAAACCCGACCCCCGGGGTGGTCCCTCATCCGCCCGCCAAGGTTCGGGGCAAGGAAGCCATGGCAACAAGGCCTTTGACATCATGCCATGCCATGCCATGCATGGGCGATGGCTGCCGCTGACCTTGCTGCTGCCCCAGCTGCTTGCCAAGCACCTCCCCTATAAAGAGCTCTTATAACTCTACTGGCTCTGCCCCCAGTAGACATCAACTGTGACGAAAAATCATACTGGGGTTTTTTGAGGATTTAGAATGTTTCAGCAGCAACCAATGGTACCATTGGAAAGATCATGATGTGAAATTACTAAAAAATATTTTTTCGGAATTTTTCGGACACCCGAGCTATTTTTTATGATTTTTAAAGTCGAAAACGAAAAAAAATCCTAAAAATCGGAGAAAAATCAGAAAAATGCGGGACAAAGCTTGTAAATCCTCTAAAAATCGTGGGGAAGGGGTGGACAAAATTTGGGGAAAAACGCACGACAAAAATACGGGGATTTTTTCTCGGGGCGGCTTTCGGGCGTTCGCGGGGCTGCGGCCAGCGTTCAGGGCCCTGCGGCCAGCGTCCAGGGGCTGCGCCCAGCGTCCAGGACAAGCGTCCAGCGTTCACAGGCTGCGGCCAGCGTTCAGGAGCTGCGGCCAGCGTTCACAGGGCTGCGGCCAGCGCCCAGGACAAGCGGCCAGCGTTCACAGGGCTGCGGCCAGCGTTCACAGCCTGCGGCCAGCTTCCAGGACAAGCGGCCAGCGTTCACAGGGCTGCGGCCAGCGTTCACAGCCTGCGGCCAGCGTTCACAGGCTGCGGCCAGCGTTCAGGACCTGCGGCCAGCGTTCACAAGCTGCGGCCAGCGTTCAGGACAAGCGGCCAGCGTTCACAGGCTGCGGCCAGCGTTCAGGACAAGCGGCCAGCGTTCACAGGCTGCGGCCAGCGTTCAGGACAAGCGCCAAGCGTTCACAGCCTGCGGCCAGCGTTCACAGGCTGCGGCCAGCGTTCAGGACAAGCGGCCAGCGTTCACAGGACTGCGGCCAGCGTTCACAGCCTGCGGCCAGCATCCAGCACCCCCCGGCAGCCCCCGGCACCCAGCGACAGCATGCCCGGACGCTGCCCGGCATGCATGGATGCTGCCGGGGGCGTCCGGCAGCGTGCGTGGACGCTCTCGGGGGCATGCCCCGGGGCCGACCCTCGGGACCCGGGGCCATGCCCCGGGGCCCCCCGGGGCCGGTCCTCGGGACCCGGGGGCATGCCTCGGCCATGCCCCGGGGCCGTTGTGGGGGCCTTCCTCGGGACTCAGGGGCATGCCTTGGGCATGCACCGGGGCCGTTACGGGGCGATGTGCGGGACGCGGGGCCATGCACCGGGGCCGTTCTGAGGGCGTTCCCCGGGACTCGGGGCCATGCCTTGGCCGCGCCCCGGGGCCGTTCCGGGGCGACGTGCGGGACTCGGGCCATGCCTTGGGCATGCACCGGGGCGTTCCTCGGGACTCGGGGGCACGCCCCGGGGCGAGGTGCGGGACTCGGGGGCATGCCGTGGCCATGCACCGGGGCCGTTCCGGGGGCCTTCCTCGGGCCC
The DNA here is from genome assembly GCA_029747015.1 of Carnegiea gigantea. Taxonomy (NCBI): domain Eukaryota; kingdom Viridiplantae; phylum Streptophyta; class Magnoliopsida; order Caryophyllales; family Cactaceae; genus Carnegiea; species Carnegiea gigantea. The sequence goes on from JAKOGI010004292.1 coordinate 1,962, forward strand.
CGGGGGGCGCGCCTTGGGCATGGACCGGGGCCGATCCTCGGGACGCGGGGGCACGCCTTGGGCACGCACCGGGGCCGTTTGGGGGCGTTCCTCGGGACCCGGGGGCACGGCCCGGGGCGATGTGCGGGACTCGGGGGCATGCCTTGGCCTTGCCACGGGGCGATGGGCGGGACTCGGGGGGGCATGCCTTGGCCTTGCTTCGGGGGCGTTCTAGAGGCGATGCACGGGGGCATGCCCCGGGGCCGATGTGCGGGACGCGGGGGCAGGCCTCGGCCGTGCACGGGCCCGCTCCCCGGGACTCGGGGGCATGCCTTGGCATCGACGTTCGGGACTTGGGGCACCAATATGGGGGCACGCGGCACGCCACGGGGCCTAGCTCTCGAGCCTTCCTTCGCCCAGTCCGCCCAAGGTCCGCTCAAGTCCGTCAAGTCCGCCCCCGCGCCCCTGCGTCCCTGCGCCCTGCGCCCTGTCAAAGATTATAATGCGCGGGGGGGGGTCACGGGGCCGGGGGCGGGGTGTCCCTCACCATCGTTCATCCT